>UCOJ01000233.1:0-149424 GCA_900474305.1 Cecidostiba fungosa | reverse complement strand
TAGACAATTATATTACGGAGGGCAACTATGTCGTAGTTTATCGTAATTCTGTTTTTATTATTTGTTATAAGCAAATTAGTATATTTTGTCGTCTGCTATTTTGTGGCGCGAAATCTGGATTTGAATTCACTTTTGGACCCCCCTAAGACTTCTCTGTGTAATTTTTACCCTAATATATGCGATTAACTTTCTGCAATTTTGTTACGGCAGTGTTTTGTGTACTTGTATAAAGCTAATTGGATTATTGTAAATAAAATTGCAGAAAGTTAATCGCATCTATAGGATAGAAATTACATAGAAAAGTCTTAAATTTAAGCGCGCGCCGAGACAGAGTCGTACTGAAACCGCCGCTGAGATATAATAGAGTCTTTTTGAAGCGGCAGCCAAGATAAAGTCTTTTAAGCCACCGCCGATATATATACGTAGAGCCTTCTGATATGTATTGAATGCACTATATAGATATATACGTAACATATATTCCACAGCGACGCCGCATTGGCCCGGAGAAAATCCGCGCGCACATTTGAACTCGCCGTACCGACATTGCACGTACACGCGAGCCGCCCCGCTGGTATGTGTGCTCCCGCTGCGCTGTATGCGAGTAGACTGTACATATATATACTATATACATATATATGTCGTGCACAAGCGCGAGTAGACTGCTCGACAACAAAACAAACCGTGAACAGCGGCGGAAGAAGGCGGGAGGTGAGACTGGCACGTCTCCTCGTTCTAAATATCAAGAAATCATGGTCTGACAATCCTCGAAATTCACCGATTTCAGCTCAGTTCATCACCTCCCAGGTGAGTCTCAGTGATTTTATGCAAGACTGTCGCGAATTCGCTCTGTGCGGCAAAGGTTTTCGAGCTCGCTGCGGTGAGCAGTAGTCTATACACGTATATCACATACGTCTCTCGTCGCCATGTTATGAACGTATCATATATTTTCCCTCGAATATTGTGCGTATACCACTATTGAGTTTCGCGATTACAGGTGTTCTGGAATATGCTTTCTTTCAAAGACTGCAGTCTTGTTTCTCGGGAGAGTTCGATTTTGGAGCCAAACGTTCCGAGATGGGGCTCATCTGTTTGACGCGTTGAGGATCTTGGACGGTACCTTATTAGCTTTCCTTTATGTGTGCAAAACTACGTGACCGTTTTTCGTTAAATTTTTAGACAAGTACGCCACACTGTGGCGAATTATCAATGAAACTGAAAGTTTTTTTTATTCTGGAGCATCTTCTACCGCATAATTCGAGTGATTCGTGCTTTGGTTACCCATTGAATATATGTAGCAAATCGAGTTAATTAACGTATAGTTTTTGTTTGCTTTAGGAAACATCATCATATTCACCAGCGTGCCGTGAGCCTCCCGTCTTCTGCCAAACGCCAGTTTCACGGATTCATCGGTTCTATTGCAAAATCAAAATCCAAGCAAAAGAGAGAAGCTCAAAATCAATCAATAATGGCTATCCTACCACCAGACCCTGTTTATTTGATGAGGGGCGACATGGGCCCAGTCCATAGTCTGATGTTTCGGGTTTCACCTTACATCGAGCATCTCTATGCAGGAACTGAAAGTGGACGGGTACACATTTGGGACTTAATGGTAAGAACTGCTATACTGTATTATTGCCTCACGCTTGTGTACATTAAACTATAATGATATCCTTTTTCTTTTTAGAAAAATCGTGAAATTTTTAAACTCAATGCCTCTAATGAGCCCTGTCTGGCAATGCACAACATAGCCGACGAATGTTTTGTAACTCAGAGAAAAGGGGGAGCGATTAATTTCTGGCAGGCTCACAGTTCCAGTTGGGTAATAAACGAAACTGTCGACACAGATTATTGTGGCTTTTGTCGGTATGTATCAAAATTGTTCTCTCAACATGATAATCAAACTTTATCCTATGATAAATTTTTCTTATTCTCACAGATGCCAAACTTCAACAGACGGTGAATTGTTGATACCGCTCAATGATTCACGAATTGGATTATTTTCTTTGAAAACTTTGAGAACGGAAATAGAATTGAACCCTGCTCATTGTCTTCCAGATTTGAAATCTCTTGGGCAGGTTATGGCTATAAAACCATGCATGGATGAATCTAAATATGTGTTGGTTGCTTATGATGGTGGACAGTTGTCTTTGTGGGATATTAGGTCAAAGAAAATTCTATCAACATTAGAAGTTGAACAATGTCCCATGAGCGTTGATTTTAATACAACTTTGATGCATGGCATTGTAGGGAGTCCATGTGATAATTTGGAAGTTAGTAAAGTATAGTTATTGAAATGAATTGATTACATAAAGTCTCTAATTTGTATAATTATATTTTCAGATTTTTTCATTGTCCGGGGATAATGAACTTTTTGAGAAAACAAGATTGCCTTTAAAAAATCCAGGTACATCAGCTATTGCGATCAGGCCTGATATTAAAGTATTTGCTGCAGGATGTTGGGATGGTCGATTAAGGATTTACTCATGGAAAACGCTGAGGCAGCTCGTCGTTTTAGATCAGCACAAAGCTACAATCCATGACATTATTTTTTCGACATGCAAAGTTGAAGCTTACAACAGCAAATGTCTTATGGCTGCTGCTGGCAAAGATGGAAATATTTCTCTTTGGGACCTTTACAATTGATTGGATACCAATTAAATAAAAGATAATATTTTCTATATAATTGAATTTATAGTACAAATATTCAGAAGAAAAGACTATTATCATGAATGGAGAGCTGATCTTTAATCATGAAATAAAGTGTATTTTGAAATAATTTAAATTATTTGGTCCACTTAAATTTATAGAGAATGAGTTACATTCAATATTTTAAATTTAAATATGATCAAATTCTCTGATATTGATTTTCCATAATTTTAATAAGTACTTTTCTTCTAAAAACTTGTGATCTGTGAATAATTAATTTTTTTTTTTAGTTATCATTATTTCTAATTGAAAACTTAATTTTATGAAATTAAAATGCATTTTAATTAAGTTACAAATTAAAATATTAATTTATTTTTCTCATCATTACTTTTGCTACTTAAATTTGAAAATTAAAAGTAAAGGTGAGTATAATGAGAAGAAATGCGTAAAAAATATTTACAATTTTAATGAACAAATAACAATCTTTCACCATGTTCGAAAATTTCTTTTGAGATGAATAATATTGTTTAAATAACAAAATTTTTTGTCAAAATATTGACATTGAAATAATTTACAATGTAAAATATTATGCGGGAATTCCAAGAGTTTTACGAACTAGTTTTTGAGCAATCCTTTCAAATTCCGTTCGATCCTCTCTCCACATTTTTGCTGCGTCAACATTTGCTCCACTCTCGTCATTTGGTTCAGCTAACATGCTAACTACGCTCAAGAGGATTTTTTCTACGCTTTGCACAGGACTCCATCTTTCAGCACTGCTTTCATAGCCCATTGGATCATCACCAGGGGCATGTAAAATACTAATGCACACTCGGCCATCTGAGTAAACTGTAAATTGCAATGGCTTAAACTGCACATCATTTTTGCAAATTTTTAAATTTCTCAAAAAGAAAACACTCAAACTTACTGTTTGGATGAAAGATTTCACATGTGAATTGCATCTTCGGTGGACTTAGAGGATAATCAGTTGGAAAAATTAACTTGGCAGGGAAAATGCCACCTTCAAAGCAGGTCCCTTCAGGACCCCTAAAATTGCATTATTAGATCAAGTAATGAGATCTAAGATGTACTTATATATTGAAACACAATTAATGTACATACGTAATCAATGCTTCCCATTCGAAAAAATTTTCTTCATTCACTGGGCCAGCCATAATTCCTTCAGGCGGATTAACCGTTAATTCTGTAATTTATTCAAAATACTTTGTAAACTAGACAATGTTTTTATAGAAAGTGTTATATTATTGGTAATTCTTTTTACGTTTGTACTCAGCCATTAAGCGTCTTAAAGCAAAACCTGCCATTATGAAATATTTAGGTTCCTCTTCTTATAAAAATAGTTATTGATAAAGAAAAATTTGTAAATTTGACGAGTATAAAAAGCAATTTTATCCACAATATATTATTCGTATGTTCGACGCTCTGACAACTTCAAGGTTATATTTGAGGTTATAGTATCGCATCAGCTGATGATTTGTCAAACTGATCAAAACCCGCGGAAAAATCTGAATTCGGTATACCTATAAGTACATATAGCATATTTTAATGAAGTTATATAAAAATTTCTCATAAAAGTATCAAGTACAGGGATTCTTCATTAGACAAAACCAAACAAACGCATTTAATTAAAAACATTTTGATTTATTGCCAAAACTTTAATAACTTATTTACAATTCAATTGTTTTAAAAAGATTCAAAAGTTTTTATTTATAAAACATATTTACATTTCTATTCAACTACATTTCCTATGATATTCTGGTGGTGCTGCTCCAAAATCTTGAAGACTAAAGTAGTCACTGCTATTTTTGTGTAGATACCTCAAGAAATCATGTATGTGTGTCAGCAGTAGTTGGATGCTTTTTTCATCCAATGGAGTATATGACAACATGCTTCCCAATTTCACTAGAAAATAAGCTTTACATAGAAACAAAGTTATGTTGATATTTAATTTTTACCAATAGATTCACATACCAAATAATCTCAGCAAATGGAAAGCTCCGTACACTTGACTGGCAGGTGTATTAGGCTTTTCATTTAAAAAATCTCCATACTGTTGTCTTTCCCATCTATACAATAGTTGGGTTCCCAACATAACATTAAAGTATTCCCTAAGACCTCTTGTTACTTCCAATACTGCAACTTCCCTACAAACATAGCAAAATATGAAAATTTATAGCTTAGTTCTAATAAAATCAATAAATCTGTATAATTTGAGCATACTTGTTTGGAGTATTTGTTTTACTGGATGTCTTGAATTTTGTGTAATCATCCAAGATTTTATCAACTGTGTGTCTTGCTGGCAAATTTACCAATTTTCTTTGTCTACTGATTGCGTCCCAGTCATCAACCAACCATGGTTTTAATTCATCAGGAATCTTAACTTTAATTTCAACTTTGGATAAAAATTGCTCCTCTGTTTCAACTGTGGGATCGATGCGACTAGAAAAATATTTTATGGACCAGTATGTAGTTCTTTTTACTCCGAATTGAATAAAACACTTGAATCGTACCTGCGTTTCCTTCTTGGTCCATCCGACGACGAATCGTTTGAAGTGGGTGTAATAGATCCACTATTCTTTTGATAGCGGTTGTTAACTCTCTCGTTTGTGAGTGTTGGAGTACTAGACCTACTCTCAGAGTCTTTGTCCTTGCTTATTTCTCTATTCTTTAAACTTACTTTCGAAAGCACTGTCGATTTTTTGCCTTTCTGGGCAATTTGTTGGGCTGCATGTGCCCTTTGAACATCTTTCTGGCGTTGAACATTAACTTCATTGTATTTCATCACACGGCTCTCTGGCACCCATTCATCCCAACTGTAAAACAATGGAAAGAAAATATGAAAGCAATGCATAGATTGTTTAATACAACAATATCTGTGAATCCATACTTTTTGTTCCATCCAGCATAATGAATCAGGTATTTAACCTGCTTTTCTTTTGTTGCGTTAGTTTTCAAGCATTTTGCTTCATAAATTAATGGCCCGTGGAAGCATAAAACTCGTTCACCTGTAAATTAAAAAAAAATTTCATTGTTATTTTTATACAATGATTTTAATAACCATTAAATCTGGTACTAAACAAGCTACCTTCTTGAAATTTGCAAGTTGGACTGCCAGGCATCTTGTGTGAATAATACAGTATTATATTTATCTACACATTAAAAGTTTTCACTTTGTAAACAATAGTTAACAACTATACAGACAACATATTAAAAAACAACAAGCGAGAACACTGCATGGGTATAGTATACTCCAAAAACATGCAGTGGGCCGCTGTCACCGGCCATCTTCCGATGTAAATGGCGGTAACATTTGCGCGCCAAATTTGAAATCTATTAAACTTTAGAAAAATTCGTAATATATACGTTAACTTTATCGTTCTGATGGAATCCATTGCGCAAAAATGGAGGCAAAAGTACATTTGATTTTATTAAAAATATAATTAATATGATTATCTACTTTCGTATTTTAGTAAAAATATTATTCGAAATATTCACGCGTCCCTACGCTTTTTTCTATAAAAATTATCTTTAGATGGTTTATTTTAGAAACTCGTTTTACGATTGGTTATCATGAGTAATATAATTGTATTTTTTTTAAAGCGAATCTCTTTTCATCAACCGGCAGCCGCCAGGGGGCAGACTCTCGCGATCTGTCTTATCTATCCTATCCCACCCTACTGTTGCTGAGTAGATGCCTCTTTTATTTATATGCCAAAAAAGCAGTTATGAGATATGACGAAAATCGTGGCGTTTCAGAGTACTTAAATATATCTAAGTTAAAAAATATATACCTATTATCCCGCATCTGCGAGACAGTTGTACTAAACGTGTATATTATTATACTATAGGTATATATTATATAAATATCATATCTACACGTTCGGACATACGTATATAATGTACCTATATACACATATGTATTTTATGTACATAGGTATGTACCTATGTACATATACAAAAGCGCCAAATGAAACGAGCGCCCTTCCCAGCACAATACAGCGTAGTTTCGAGTGATTTGTCCGCCCTCGCGCACGCACACTGTGTGCATCTATATATAGGTATACAAACACACGCACTTACTGTAGCTGTGTATATGTATATATAGCGTGATGGTATATATGTATGTATACCTAGCGGCGGCGGCGGCGGCGGCGGCGGCGACAAGAGCGCGATTGCATATTGCAAATGGCTGCGAGTCGTTGTTGCAGGTTATCGCCAAGGGGCTAGACGCGCTGCTGTTGAAGCGAGAGCGCGCTACAAGTATTTCGCGCCGCCGAGTGCTTTCTCGGCGCCAACAATTCGTTCGATTCAACGCTAGGAGCTTATAGAGCAAAGAAAGTTAATCAGCCAGAGTAGGAGAACGACGAGAGGCGCAGGATGCAGCGCGGGTCGTGCTATACGACGAAGAGTAACCGCGCGCGCGCGAGTTGAGTGCAGTGCAAGCAACCGCGGTGTTGTTTTCTTCCGATCAGCGCGTCCGCAGCTCGCCGGCTTGTGTGACGCGCAAGGACAAGGGCGAGTGCCTCCATTGTCGTCCGGGAGTTTGCTAAGTGCGGGTGTGCGTGTGCGTGCGTGAGTAATTCAGTCTGAGCTGGAGCGCCTCGCGCCCCCGAGTGTATGATAGGCTGGCGTCCACGGGCAGAATGTCGGGCTACCGCCGGGTCAACTACTACGAGCTCTGCCGGCTCTGCACCAGCAGCGAAGGCACCAAGATGAACATCTTCCTCGAGGAAGGTCGCAGGAGACAGCTGCAGACCAAGATACAGACTTATCTGCCGGTCCAGGTTGGTCTTTTTCTTTCTTTTTTTTTCTTCAGCTGTGCCTATATACTTGTATTATTTAATTTTTTTCTTTACTGTTTTTCGACGAGCGTTTGTTTATTTTTGCGTCGGGTGCTGCTGTATGCTCGACACAAGCTTTTTCAGTTGCCAGAACTCAGTCTTACTTTGAGAGTATTATTATTTTTTATTGTTTATGAGACTGTGCCATCCAGGGTTTTTATACCTGTTCAGCTGTATTTGTTTTGCTTGCTTTGGCTTTTGTTTACAACTTGTTGCTTGCTCCAAAATGAATTTTGGAGCAGACTCCTCATTTGTTGCCTAGTTTCTATTGTTTTTGAGTTTATATACATGACGACAATTTGTAAGCTTTACACAAATTCTCTAGGTGCTGGAGGAAGATTCGCTGCCAAAAATCGTTTGCCTTGAATGCGTACGAAAGCTAGAGAGCTACATTGAATTTCGAGAAGCTGTAGTGAATGCTGAAGGTATGTTAGAGTCATATTTCACCTCACTACGATTCTCTGAAGACTTTCTCAAAGAGGGCAAAGTGTACGTCAAGAGTACTAAGATAGAGGAAAAACCAGTCATTACTGAGGAGCAGCGTCAAGAAGAAGATCCCCTTAGTGTTGTAGAAAAAATAGTTCCCACAACTACAACCACTCAAATTATAACGGATCAAACCCAATCGCATCCGCAGCAAGTATTGGTCAGCAATATAAATGCATCCAATTTGCAAATAATTAGTGGAGTTCAGGCTCGTGTGCAACAATATAAATGTGCAATGCAGGTTGGTGCCTATCTAAGAATTCCAGCTCCAAATAAGTACAATTGTATTGAAACTTGTAGATCATGCAATATTTTTTTTTCTTTCAGATGCAATCTGGAAATGTTGCAGCAGCTGTTGTTGAAGCAACAGCAGAAACTCATTATAGCTATCAACAACAGACATCGCAACAAATGACACAGCAGCAAAATCAAACACAAAATCAAATAGTGGAACAGCAACAGCAACCACAGCCTCAAACAACTCAAATTCAAGTGCAAAACCAAATACAGAGCCAAAATCAAATTTCACAGCAACAGGTACAAACGTTAAGACAGATGTCTCAGCAGCCATCAAATCAAGCTAGTCAAGTAAGTCAACAGCAGCAAACTCATGTGAGTCAGGAGCAACAAAACCAAACTCAAATAACTCAGCAATTGCAACAGCAAATACAGAGACAACAGCGTGAACAGTTTGAAAAGCAAAGACACTTGCAACACATAGAAAAGCAGCATCAACAGCAGCAGCAGCAGCATCAACAACAGCAGCATCAACAGCAGCAGCAGCAGCAACAACAACAACAACAACAACAGCAGCAGCAGCAACAACAACAACAACAACATCAAGAGGTCCTTCGAAGCAATATAATTTTAAAAACCGAGGACGTCAATGATCAACAAGCTTTGCAAGCTGATCCGCAAAAGAACGAAGTAGTAGTGGTGAATCAGCAAAATCAACAGAATCAACAAACTTTCACGACGGTCCAGGCAGCGCCTGAAGTATTTCTGAGTTTGGGCTTCAAGGACGCTTTGACGGCGCAAGTTACACGGGACGATGCAAAGGAGTTAAAAGACTTTGTGAAAAGTCCAGATGATGCGTTATCGCGTACCTCGATAAGCCATATATCGGAGTTCCTGAGAATCCGTTCGGGTCCCGAACAGCCCTCGCCGTTAGTTACTGTAAATCCCCAAGCAATCTCGCAGACGCCACAGCGGCAATATGCTTGTCGAGAATGCGGCAAGACATTCAACTCCATGAATCAAATGAATGGACACGACTGCACGACAACTCTGTTGAACGAGGTATTTAAATCTAACTATTGATATAAATAAACTTATTCTTTTTTTCGTAACCATATTTTTGACTGATGAAATGATTATTATTTTTAAAAAAATTAGGTGACTGAGATGAGCGGTAATGGTGGTACTGGTGGCGGTGGTAATGGTACAGGTACCGGTAATGGAGAAAAAGAAGAGAACCCATTGCAAATAGTTATTGGTAGTCCGTTTAGCTGCGATGTTTGCAACAAGGGCTTCAAACGAAAAGAGCATCTCTTCCAGCATCGCAAGCTCCATACGGGTGAACGGCCGTACGTCTGTACGACATGTGCCAAAGCCTTCAGCCGAAAGGAGCATCTGGTGCGTCACCTTGTCTCTCACACTGGTCAAAAAATGCACGAGTGTGAAGTCTGTGGTAAGAGCTTTTCGCGCAAGGATAACCTGCACAAGCATCGCAAAACCCACGGGATGTCGGGCCCCTACATCTGCGAGACCTGCGGCAAGTCCTTCGTCGTCAAACACTATTATCTCATGCATTTAACGACCCACGCACCCGCTGTTTCTGATGGAATCAACTGCATACAAGATCCGCTGCCCTACAAGTGCGACATTTGCCACAAAGCTTTCTCTGTCAAGCAGTACCTCACCACGCACAAACTCAGACACAGATCGAAGAGCAATAACTCTGCTCATGCTCAAAACAACAATGCTATGAATGGACAACAGCAGCAGCAACAACAGCAGCAACAACAGGTTCAACAAGCGACATCAAGCAACGAATTGACGGTTACGAGGGACATCACCACTGCTAGCATGAGCAATGGTACGGGACACGCCGCCAATGGTTCGGTTATCGAGATTCAGGGAGTCGTTGACAGGGCAGAACAGCAGCAGAATGATGCCTTTGCCAGTAGTCATTATCAGAACAACGTCGCTCAGTTTCAATGAGATAAGGGGAAGCGTGTCTATTACGTTCTCTTGCCGAACGGAAACAATCACAAGATCGTCGTCGTTTAAGGCGAGAGAAATGTGGACACGCTTCGGGATTTCTCGATCATGGGCTCTGAATCTCTGGTATAGTGCTTTCGTTTGTTTTAACATCACAAACTTCAATTTTTTTTAAGTCTCTTTTTTATCCCTTGATGGATTTTTTCTTTTATTACTTTTTACACCATTGAAATATTATGCGTAGACTTATGCAAGCACGTTATTATTTTTATATATTTTTTATTTTAGTATTATGCAAGAAATTTATACAAGAATCATGCTTTAGAAATGATGAATCAAAAATTATGGGCGTATTCCGTAATTATCTCAAATACCACGGAAGCTCCGAAATATCGCTTTGTCTGTAGAGAAATAATCACATTACGGAGTAGTCCAACAATTTTAGAAAATATAATCTGGTCAAAAATGTTTCTTTTATAAGTAAACTATTTATATAATCAGTATTTTTTACGGTAACGTAACTAATATGAAAGTGGAAATATTAGCATGAAATTTGAAATGTTTTCAACTCAACTAATCTTACAAGAAAGAGAAATATTCGTGAATCTTTGAACCATCTCCAACAATTTATTTACTTTAATAATTTTAAAAATAATCTATTTTTCGCCAATTTTTTTTTTTCTTTTAACGAATTTGAGTTAACTTAGGATGCAAAAAATTTATTTTGCTAAATTAGCCTAGACACAACATACCATACATTTCAGTAACAAAGGCCTATGGGATCAAACTACAATTTTTAGACTTCATTTATAGATACCAAAACAGCAGTTTCAAATCTGCATTGAAATTCGTATCGTGGAACGATGTTACTCTCCTTGTTGTTGAAAAGGGAAATCTTTCAAATTTACAGTTTAAACTTTAAAAAAAATTTAAAGTACCGAAATTACTATACCCAGATTTAAAATTTCTTGTACCTTCAAAAGGACATATGTAATTGAATATTCTGTATATCTAGAAAAGAAACATATAACTTTCTAGACTAAATGATGAGAAACACATTCATAAATTGTCGATTTTTAGTGTCTTAAGGGAATTCTATACATATAAAAGAGTAATATATTTTAACAAATCTGTATTATAAACAAGTGTTATAAAACAGGATAAATTGATATTTCCTGGAGTAAATAGGGAATGTTTTATCTGAAACCGGTGACAGACATATTGCTTTATGGATTTACCCAATCAGATGCCAATGCTTTACACCAAGAATTCATAACAAAAATAAGAACTGTACATTTTTTACAGAAATATACATTGTAAACATAAAGTAAATAGAAAGTTTAATACAGAAAAGTTGTAAGATATAAAAGAGTAACATTTTATTTAGTCTAGCTTGGTGAGAATCTTGGTATAAACAGTTGTGCATCGTTATATCTTATAGTAAACAGTTTTTAGTTTATAAAACTAAAAACTCGAGTTATAGCTGGTGCTATATCATGTTGTAAAATATTTTTCCAGTATGCTTACGCGGAACGATACGCTCCACAATTTTGCATTTTGAGTGAAATTACACATGATTTGTATTAATCTTTGTAAAACTTTAAGTAAGTCTCTTAAGATTAAATCCAATTCATAATTAATACAAATTTATCGTTTACACCTAAAGTTCAGGGAGATGCCAAACGCATGTATACTAACTTTCGCAGATTAAAACATAAGATAAAATTACATCCAAAAGTCTGTAGTAAGAATGTGTATTATCGTGTACCAAGTTTGATAGAGAAAAAAATAATGTACTCATTGAGCTGAAATTTTTGTAAAACTACGAAAAATTAACGTATTAACATGGCTTGCTTGTGAGTTTCAATATTCTTAAAATTCGGAAAATTCCTTTCTATTTCAATACTTAAAAGCTTATACATTCGGCGGTATACATAATTAAATTAGCGATAAAAGAATATTTCGTTAATTTTGGAAACGTCTAGATGTAAGGGGTAGTACACTAAAAGAAAAAAGATCAAGATGTGTCACCTTTGCAAATACATATTGAAAGATATTGAAAACCACAAGCTTCATGCATTACAAAAGCACTGATTTTGATAGGAGGAAACTTTTGGCTTGAAACAGCTTTTTCTCTAGTATACCTATGTACACAAGTGTGCAATTCTGCACTTATGCTACGCTCATTAGCATAGACAATGAGTTTAATAATGTTAGATATTATTTATTCAGTTTTATCGGCGATATTTCCTTCATAATAAAAAAGGAAAGATTATTTGCATTAACCATTGCGTGACTTAGATACATTAAGATACATATAACATGCGTATTATTAAGAAAAATACGATCTGTCTATTCAAAGTGAATTTGATTTCATGCCATCGATTTTTTTTATTGACTTTAGTGATTCACTTAAAATATATGTAGTATGAATCTTATTGAGCAAACGTTTAAAACGAGTAAGTGTTACTGTAAGTGTCCATAGACTTTGCTAAGATCAAAAGTGTCGCGATTTACAAATAATATGTATTTAATCATTTTTGTTTCTAATAAGTGCAAACGTTTGTATTACTATTTTTTTAAATAACGAATGTATTTTCGGTTTTTGCTTTTTCTATTATTTTGCGCTCTTAACTTTTATATACGTTTTTTAATATAACTTTTCAATTAAGTGTACACAAATACGATAACTACATAGTTATTTAATTAACATCATAATTTTCAAAGCTAAAAATATAATTTCTAGCTTGAGGATATTATACAAAGGTAATTTACGATAGTAAAGAGAACAATTCTAAATGAACGAAATATATGAGAGCATTGAAAGAATCACTTTTTCAATCGCATTCCGCGAAATGAATGCAAGAAAAACGGTATCATGTTCCCTGCGTTATGAAAAGTGAAAAAAGAACAGAAAAATTTTATTTTTAACAATAATTCGTAATTATTGTATTCACGCATCGCCTATTAAATTTATACCTTGGGTTATGAATTTCTGCATTTGTAGACGCGACTGATTAACGTTTACATTCATATTGATTCTTAAACGGTCGAGTGCTTTTCAAAAATTAATATTTCGGAATCTACTAAACAAAACATTTCATCATTTTGGCCATGAGCGGCGATAACCGTTTAAAAATCAAAGGAATCTACAAAATTAAGAGTAAAGAAAATGAAAAGAGTAGAATTAAATTTGCATATTTGTGTAAATTATTATAAGACCAAAGATTAAAATATACTGTGTAATATATTGTAGTCATTAAATAGAGAAATAGATCTAATTCCACAAAAAATCTAATTGTGTTTTTTCCCTAAAAATATTATTTATATCCACGAAACTCTTAAATTAAGGTAAATTAGAATAAGGAAATCCCATACACTGAAGATCGATTTGGAAGTCATAAAGCCTTTATTATTATTATTATTATTATTATTATTTAACTAATAAAATGAATGTATTATACATTTAACAAATAATATTAATGTATTATGAAAACTATATATAGTATACTTTCTACATGTTCATAATTCCAAAATGTAATGGATACTTGGTATTCGCCGATGAACTTAAAGACTAGTCAAACGCCTTGAACAATTGCCCACAACATAATACAGATAAAAACATTCTCAAGGAAGAATTTGTGAATATGAGGTGCGCTTACATTTTCACCCAGTGAACAATGATTTTTAGGCCAATATTTTTATTCACCTTCATAAACTAACAAATTTCACTATCCATTTAACGTTCGATAGATCGGGATTCTTTGTTACAGAATAACTTTACTACTTTAACAGTAAGAATTTTCTTGAATGACAACATAGTTTATTATGTATTAACATAAATTTTACGCATGCTTGTGCGTACTAAAATGATTATCAATTTAGGAAGGGAAAAGTTTAGGCACTGACAGGAAAAATATAGTAAACTGCATGTTATTTTTGTCTTTGTAAAATTTCTAGACAAAGTAGGTAAATCTCTCTTAGTATTAATGGGCATGAAATTTTATAAAGTTTCTATTAGTTGTAGCCAGCTAACAGTTAAATTGCGTTATTCCTTTGTTCACTGCTCATGGATTTATAGAGTTCATTATTGTAGACATTAAAAACTTGTCTATTTCTTTTATATATATCTATATAAAATTTACAGAACAGAAGTTACTTCAGTACATAATAAAATCAAATAGGTGCTTTACAAAAACGAAGATTTTACTCTAGCGTCTCGAACAACAAAATAAATAATACTTATCAGAATCGGTGATAACTTGAAAATTACTATCGACATCAATATGAGTCTTATTTTTGCAACAACAACCATTTCACTTTGTGGTATTGACGTTGGTACTCCAATATAGAAGGGAACTGTTCTTTCAAATCCGTATGCATCACGACTCATTAGTTCTAGAAAAATTATACTTTTCATCAAAATTGAATGCTGCAATATTTAATTAATTATTATGTAAAAAAATCTTTTATAAAAAATTACAATTTGGAATGTCGGTAATCAAAATATCCTATTCCAATTAGAGTAAATTAATGACAAGGGCCCTCGGAAGCATAGATATAGGTATACAGTAAACGAGGAAAATAGGGCTACCTTGCATCGCAACTTTTCAATCAACCAGTGCAACGATAATGCTACAAAAATTATATGGTATTATTATTTGTTATATACTTTTTGCGGGGAAGCGAGCTTATAAGCTTCCATGAGCTCTATAAATTACAAAATCTAATTATTTAGTTTGACAACGTTTCGGGGTTAGCATCAAAAAGTTTTGTTTATACGCTTTGCCCTGACAGCTTCTAAAACGACAAACTTAAATAATTATTTTTGAGTCACTGAGCTCACGGAAATCCATAAGCTCGCTTCCCCGCAAAAAGTATATATCAAATAATTTTAAATAATTTTAACGTCATCGGTACACCGGCTGATTCAAAATTTGGGATGCAGGGTATCCCTATTTTTCTCGTTTAATGTATGCCTATATCTGTGCTTCCAAGTGCCCTTAAATTGAAAATAGTAACTTTATAAAATCTTTTTTGTAGTGCAATCAGTAAATATAATAATTTTAGACCAATATTATAGCATACCATTCAAAATATACTAATCATCCCATTCATCATCATTGTCACTAAATTCACTCGAATCTTCACTCTCACTGTACATTGCTCTCGAACGTTCAGCCAACGCTCTGGTTAACGCCGCGGCTAATCCACCTTCAGCTACATTTGGTGTGGCACTATTGGGTCTTGGTTCGTTTGCTACTGGCTTTAACGTTATGCCACTACGTATTTCTTCTAAAAGATTGCTCCTTGGATCCCTTGGAGTTGGTGACTTTGTTTCCTCTTTATTTATTTTCTGTGGAGAAAAAAATTAATTTTTAAGAATTTATACAATACGAAACCTTTACAAATTATATTTATTTTAAATTAAAATTTACTTTAAGATTTACGCCTTTTTGTATGGACTCCAGTAGCATTGACCTTGGATCTGGAGCTTGTTGCTTATTATCATTGGCACTATTACCATTATCTGTATCTCTAGGACTACTGCCCAGACTGGGTAATGGTGGAGGAGGTGGTGCATTTGTAACAACTTTTGATGGTAGTTCTTGGGGCATTGGTGGAGGTGGAGGTGGAGGAGGTAGAGCAGATGCCGGTGCTGGTGCTGCCGATGGAGGAGGTGGCCTTGATGGAAGTGATCTATGAACTGGTGGTACAGCAGGAGGTGGTGGTGGTACCTGATTTTGAGTTTGAACAGGGGGTAGAGGTGGAGCTTTCCTCTGGTGGCTCTATAAGAAGAAAAGATAAAAATGTCATTAAAAATCACTTGTATTGATTCATACGAGTAAAGAATCTCAGATTTATGGCTTACATTATTGGAAAGTGTATTTGTGCTAACTGGTATTGTTCTGGCTGGAACTGGTGGGGGAGGCTCTAATTTTGGCTGAGGTTTTGGCACTTGTTGTTGTACATTGGTCGGCGTTGCAGAGGCTGGTTTAATTTCTTTTTTCACTGCATTCATTCCTCCGTAACTTTCAATAAAGTCATATATAAAATCTCGCGTTTCCTGATGCTCTAAGTGACTTTCTGATATTCCTACTTTATCGAAAAATGCTTTTAATTCTGGATCTATGACTCTACAACTATTTATGTCTGTTCCCACGTGCTCTACATGCCTAAAAATTGAAATCAATTATAATTTGATCATGGTATATTTTACACCTGTTTTGGTATGCAATATAAATACCTGAAGTCAAATGGTAAGCCAATATCATTTGTTGTTAGTTTTTTCTTAGCTTCCTTTTCCTGACTTCTTTTCTTCTTTTTACTTTTACTCATTGAAATATTAGACATACTTCTGTTCACACTAATTGCCACAGGTGTTCCATTTGAAAAATTATCAGGAGCATTATGTGTAAGTCCTAGAGAAGGAGTACTTATGCTTTGATTTTTACGAGGGAGCATCATCCCCCTCTGATTTTCCATTTCCATTTTTGAATGCCTTTCATTTCTACGTCTTGCTTTTGCATTTAATTTTTCAATTAAGATATTCCTTGAAAATAAAAATAAATTAATGTAAAAACAATATTAGATAATTGTTGATATGCTACCAGATAGAGATATACCCTACATATACATGTTTTATTTACATAAACTGTTTTACTATACACTAAAATTTTGTGCAAACATTTATTGACATTTATTGTAACTGTAGGTATCATGCCTATGCAAGTAAAAGAAGCCAAATTTTTTCTTATCTCTACCTTGACATATCTATCTGATAATTATCACCTAACTTATCAATTTGATAAAAAGTAAATTGATTAAATATACAGATCTATAGTTACTTGGTAGTAAATTTTATTTAAAATAAATTAATTTAATAAATGTAATGTTTATGAGCTTACCTTAAAACAATAGCATCAGTTTCATTGGCAAAATTAAATGCTGCCATACAGTCTTCTGCTTCAAAAGTGTGAAAATAATTGAATGGAGCTTTGTACTCCATAGAATTATAAACTTCATGTTCCCATAACATAGCTTTCCTCTGAATGCAATATAGTCTCAGAAAAAAGCTACGCTTTGAAGTATCTCGGATTAAAGTAATGATTCCTGTATTTTTCTTTATCCATTCATTATGCTTTGGCGGCTCCGTCAAATATAGCTGGATAATACCGGCAGCAAGGCACTATAAAAAATAAATAAATACATTTGATAACTAAATCATTTCTCATGCAAAGCACACAGACGTTTGAGCAATTGTTAAAATTATTTTATCATATCTCTCAGTTAGTCACACAAGAAGTAACAATATCAGAATCCGCGATGCGATCTGGTACAAAAATAAACGCTGAACTACTACAGATGACATCAAACAGTTGTTATGCGACTCATCACATTGTAATCGGGCTGACACTATTCTGCATTCACACAGCAGGAAAGGCTAACTTGATATACTTAACTTGATGGCATATTTATTATTTACTATACAGTATGAAATATGGTAATGAAAATCTAGATTTTCATGTCTTGCATAAACTTTGAGCAATTGCAAAAATGCAAATGATACCGAGATTTCACAAGAGGCAGGAAAGGTAAATACTTAAGTGTCATTATAAATGACAGTGGTCCCACGGAAGGGAACTAAATGGGCAATTCCCGTCAATTGCGAGAGATCGAGCGCGTTGCCGACACACAACATCAACCTTGAAAATCGCTCGATGAATGAAAGATGATGGGATTTCGAAACTCACCTGGCAACGATTTCCGATTAATCGGAACACTTGCTCGTTCTCCTCGGGCTTGAGCAAAATCGAGCCCCTGTGCTCATTCACGCTGCCCGACTTCATGGTCCCCGAGAAGCCGTCCTGCTGTCGTGGTCGTCCCTCGTCGTCCCAGGATCCTCCTTGGCTGGCCAAAATTATAATTCCGCTCTATCGGGCAACTTCGACTTTCCCTTTATGAATCAGTGCTTCTCGTGAGGAGAGGACTTTCGGGCATCACCGGAAGGGTTAGGTTTATTTCCATTTTTCGCGGATTTTCCGAGCTTGAGCCTCGCACACCCGGGAACTTACTCCGTAACTCGCGTCCGCGGCCGTCTCCTTGTCACTGGGGATTTGAAAAACTTAACTCCGAAAAAAATATTTTATCAAACGTCAAAGCCCCAAGAGAGCTCGATGGAGAGCAGCACCACAGGGGGGTGGGGGAAGGGGGGCTCTCTCGTATCGCCTGAAGTTGGTCGGTGCAGAAGCGACGCTTGCCACAGTACGCTGTCTAAACACTCGTCCAACTTTTTCCAAGTTGTTAAAATAACAGTGCCGTAAACAACGTGGAATCCTGTTGTGAAATACTGGGAATAAGTTATATCGCCCGAATCACTAATATATACACAAATTCAACCAAATTTACGCATTGTTGATGCTCTTTTAGTATTGCTAGATTGGCAACCTTTGCGAGTAACAGCTAACAGCTGATTTCAGGGAGTACAGTACTTTGCTTTGGCAGCACCGTAGATGCAGCAGTGCAGCAGCAATCTGCAGCATCAGTGGTCATTGGTGATGTTTGTTCGGTATAGCTTTCATCTACGCGTTTGTTGACATTTTGATGATCATTTATTAGATGCTGTCAAAGCACTTTGAACAAATGTCAGGTTTTTGTGAATAACAAGTGAACCTTCTCGTTTCTCACGCGTGGACAAATAACAATATGGTTTTTGTGAAAAAGAGAAATCTTTCGTGATTATTACAGTGAGGTTACATTATTCAAATCAATGCATTTGTTTACAAAGAATATTTTTTTCGACTTTATAATCTACTATCTTGGAAACCCTCGTAAAATTTTGTGCAATAAATAAGAAAAACGAAATCACAATGAAACGTGCCAAATCAGAATCCCCGGAGTCATGTAGTACTGATATATTGCCTCCGGAGGCAAAACGCTCCAAAATTCTTTATCACGAGCAGGATTATGTCTACAGTTTGCTTGATTTATCGGACGATGTTTTACTTAATATTTTCAAGTATCTCTCATCGTTCGATTTGATGTCACTTCATTTGTAAGTATATTTATTATATTTATACTGATTTTGTTTTGTTTAACTGTACATCAGCTGAATTTCCTAATACCATGAATTACTTCCTTTCAGGTGCTGCACTAGATTGCATGATCTGTGTTGTGATAGAACTTTGTGGAGAACTCTAGACCTTCGTGCTCAGCATTTGCCTCTTGAAGAATTAAATAAATATATGGAATTTATCCGACCTGTAACAAAAGCTATTGCTATTCGTGGGAACAAAAGAAAAAGTGAATTTCCAGAACTTCATCCTAGCTTTCTTAATACCGTTAATTCAAAATGTGAAAACCTACAAGACTTGATTCTTGAGGATTACAATATTTTACAAGAAAAGGTAATTTTTTATTCTTTTAATACAAGAATGTGTTTGATTTTTTTCTCATAAAACTATATATTTACAGATACGAATACAAAGCTTTCCCAGAAGTCTTAAAAAATTGTCTTTAAAAGGTTGTCAAATAGTTAAGGATAGTTCGAATGAAGAGAATCAGAACAAATCTTATTTATGGGAAATTGATCTTCATATGCCTTATTTAACGGTAAAATTACTTGACTAATTACTTATTTTTCCTCATTGTTATAAAAATATTCATGATTAAATTCTTTTAGTGCTTGATACTTACCAATTGCAATTGGCTCAATTCACACTCATTTATGGCAATTAGTAAAATATCAAAGCTCAAAGAAGTAAGGCTGAATTCTTGCCATGGGTTAAGTGAAGAAGTTGCCTATGCAAGTCTTGCCTGTAGATATGGACTGAAATCGCTAGAGGTAATTTTATGAAACTGTAATATTTACAAACAGCCTGTAATATGCATATATATATATGAAATAATGTTTATGCATTATTGGTTAGATATTGGACTTGCGAGATACTTTTGTGGGAGACAGTGTTGTAAGTAGTTTTAATCAGACGTCAACCTTAACTGAAATATATCTGGAACGTCCCAGTTCTGAAACAGTGCAGTATCGACCAGATGAGCGTCCTCCACAACAAGAAGTACTTTTGGTTCAGTTGCAGCGCGGACCAGAAGTAATGCACCAAAATCATCAGGTAATCATTATATCATTCTTTAGTACTATTTATTTAAAATACTAAATTACTAAATTTACAATTAATAATATTTCAGGTTGTCAATGGGGATGCTCTCAATCGTTTAATTTATAATATGTTTGATGATGCCGACCGGGGTCAGGTTTCTGATAGGTCAGTATGCGCCTTAGGTTTAGCTAATAATGAAATCAATCAAGAAATCATACAAAATCGTAATGAAGTACAAGTCGTGCAAGGCAGACCACGCACTTCAACGAATCCAAATCTAAAAAAATTAGTTGTAAGGTAAGAAAACAGTAATAATATTTGAACAAGAGTTTTAAAAATAATTGTAAGAGATAGATCAAATTGTAATTTTTATTTTTTATTTTAGAAATTATGGAAGAGTTACTAATCAAACGTTATTTAATTTTGTTGTTAATGGCCCAAAGCTTGAATACCTTGACGTGACAGGCACGTCCGTTACGAAAGAAGGATTACAATTTTTCAAAACTAACCGGCCTAATGTGACTATTATTTCATCTTTTGATGAAATATAAACCTTACTCTGTAAATATAAAATTTTAAAATATAATCTATATACATATGTAAGATGAAAAATGATGCATGTTTTGTAAAAATCTTTATACCTATAAATTTTAATATTTAAAAAAAGTGCAATAGATTGCTATGATTATTGGTGAAAAGCAAAGAATTTTAATTTATTCTGACAAAGTTTGTAGTGTGGAATATGTTGAAATTATTGTGTGACTTGGACAGCTTGAGATTGTGCTAAATATTGAACTTGAATATTATGGTATCACTTCTATGCCATTTAAGTGGTTTCGATGAGAAAAGATTAACTGTGTTAAAATAGATACCACATAGATTGACTCTATCTGATGTATTTCAGGTAATCCGCGTATTGTACCAGGGCATATTTTTTAAGACATTTTCGTTAATGACATAAAAAAATTGGAAGAAAATCAATTTTGCTACATGTTGATGATACTAAAATCATCAATATTAGAAAAAAATCTCTTATATTGAAGAATTTCAATCTGATTTGGATAATTTTGTAAAATGATGTAAAAAATAATCTGTCTTCAAACATAAGTAAATGTTAACTGTTTCCAATTCGTAATAAGCCTGATTATGTTTAGCATGGATACAGTATTGGAAATATTGTTTTTGATTGTGTTGCAGAAGTAAATATCGAAAGTTTCTGTGAGATGAAGAATTTATATTTTTGAACCATTAGTACTATGAAAAAAAGAAAGGCAATGAAAATTATATATTTTATTAAATTAATAGATTCAAAATTGATATATTTTTACACTTCTTACAAATTGAATATGATTAAAATTAGACCAATACTGTGTTATGCTTATTTATTTACTCCCAAGACTGAATGAAGATACCACTTGAAAATATCACGTACACGTACTCGGTTAAATCTTTTCATAATTATTAATATTTACTTATTGCTTTTTAAAATAATGAAAAGATACAGTTTTTATGTACATACATACATAGTTAATACATACGCCTGCTACAATTAAGATGTAACAATAGAATATTCAATGTTAAACCTTTTGTTAATTACCTATAGATGATAAGTCTTGTATCTAAAAAATCTCCAATTTTGCAAACAACAAAGCTGATTAGATTATAGTTAATATTAACTATCTAATACATCTAATCAATATAGTTAATATTAACAATCTAATATATCTAATCAATTTTAAAGGTAAAAAATACCGAAAGACTACTACATTTTTTTCTTCTATAATTTTCACTTAAAAAATGTTTATTTATAATATACATGTGCAAGAATGCCACTCGCTTCGTTCGTGCGCAAACGTTCACACAAAGCCAAATTCACAAAATGTACTATTCTTTTACTTGGCCCACTTATAGTAGTTAATATACCACAAATAGCAAATTATAATTTTTGTAAATTGTATCAAAAAGAGGATTGAGTTCCTTGTAAAATAAAATAAAATAAAAGTTATAAATGTAAATTAATTTTTGTATATTATTTTTATCGCTTCATTGCTCAAATTCGTTACTCGGTTGTAATTACTAAGTTCTATATATCTGTTTCTTCCCGGCAAAACCGAATTGTGCAAGATCGGAGCTAACGAGAGATGGAGCGCGATACGGTGTCGATTCACACATTCAATAATATGGTCAACGAAGACTCAACATTGTTCTAGGAAATTGTGAGCAATAATTATCATGTGTATGTTCTGATCTATGCCATCACCTACAGTTCGTGCAACATTATCTGATTTAATCGTGGACTTAAAAAATACTAGTCCAGTAGATGAGTCACAAATTTAACACTGCAATTAAATATTTTTGACAATTGTTACAACAAAAATGTTGACATATATAATACACGCCGCAGTTATCTTTTCTACGTATATGCATATAGATACCCATTTTCGTCGGTACTGTGCTGATAGGGGTGCCGATGACAATGTACATACAAGTATTCCGTTATAGTTTTCGGATGCGTAGATGCTAATATCGGAAGTAAAGGGAACAGGAATCACCGAGCAACACCCTAGGTAACTCACTCCGTAGCTTTTGGTGCCTATAATACACATATTTGATAAATTAACGTCAATATATAAAATGATTATATCTAAATAACTTACCCTGTTTTTGAGGATCGAGTTGTTTCGTTTAACTCCAACATATTTTGATGGTTATCTTATTTGAATGAGGATGAAACGTGTGTAATATTAATATTCGATTAATATTCAAGCTTATTGTTACGCTCGTATATAATAGATATTATATTTAAACTCCAAGCAATCTCCAAAAATACTTCGGCAACTTTGTAAAACTGTTCTCTGTATATATCTGAACTCAATTCAAATAGTCCTTTTCTAGTTTCTTTAAAAGTGTTGAAAATATATACCTTAGCATTTATTAAGACAATATAATATATATACTAGCGCCATATAATAGATTGCTTTTCTTCTGTAGATGTGCGTTTTATTCCCTTTATTTATTATTTTTAAACGTATATACTGCATACATGAATTTCAAACACAAGATTTCCTTTACTATGAGATAGCTAATTGTCAAAGAAACAAATTTGAAAAAACTGAACTCTCTCATTAATTGAATTTTTTAACGTCTACTACAACAAAAATTTTCGATTGAAGGAATAATTATTTCAATCAACAGTATAACAATTCCCAATACCCAACTCAGCGCCAATATGAAGAAGATAATAATCAAATTATTATTGAACTCAAGAGCATTTGCTGTATCTTCCTCACTATTTTGCATTCCTCTATTATTAGCAGCAAGTACTATGTTGAAAATTCTTCGAATTATACCCGCTTCGTGCATTCTCAATATAATGGTATGAAATCTATTAACCAATGGAAATTCTTCCGCGAATTGTGCCGAAACGGGTGATTCGAATAAATTCATTTTTGAAAGATACAAAAGTTTACTCTGATGCGAATAAGCTCGCCCAGTTAGATCGCCGATAATGCAAGCTGCGTAATTACCTTTTAAAAGCATGTTTAAACAATGGTCTGCTGATTTCATTGATACAAAACGACGTTTAATATTTTCTTGAACTATGCATTCTCTTATAATATCCGATCCATAAATTGGCAGGGTAGACTTGATCAAATCATCAGGGGTATCTATAGAGGGATTGTAATTTTCAATTGTGTTGATTGCAGATAAATAGCTTTGTATGAAGCTGCTAAATATAAACGTTGCACACAGGCACATGATCAGCAGAATTTTTCCGAACGAACCGCGTGGTTCGGTTAAAACTTCTTGAGTGGTGAATGCTCGTATGAATTCTAAGAAAGCTAAGGATATCGACTTTTTAAGAACAAATTTGAATATAATAGTAAAAGCTAAAAACATTATGAATAAGACACATCCCACTTCAGCAGTGAAAACCTTTTCAAGTTTTTCAAAGTATGTCGTTGGCTTCTTCAGCGTCAAAATTCTCAATGAAGTTGCATAGAAGGAGTGCGCTTGCAGCCTCCAATTACCTCGCAATAAGGGTAAATTCATCATTACATCGACTGTACCCGTTGTAATGTCTTTAAGTATACCGTAGGGTTCTGTAGTATCGTTAATTAAGCCGCCCCAATCGCTATATTCCTTCATTGTAATCCTTGCATTGATATAACTTAGAGGAATGCACATTAAATCAAACATCATGAAATTACAGCGTTTATAACCTATTTTTGTTTTATCGTAAGTATACACATATTTATCTATTACTATACCTACTCTCAAAGTATAGCCGTTTAAATTTCGGTTTTTATCAAAAAATAAATCTTTGTTACTGCATGAAATCATCTAGTTAAAAAAAAATGATGCATAACTATATATAAGTATTATACACGCATTATGAATATACACTTAAATTATTAAAATTGCAAATTTACCGTGTTTTAAAGCCGATCTGTTTCTCTTAAGAGTTAATTGAAACAACGTCCAAGACGAATCCATCGAAGTACTTGAATTTACTCTACTCCAAAATTTTGGAGCTAAATTTGTGTAAGGATTAAACGTGTATAATCGTATCCGATTATTCGAACTTAGGCACAAGTATATTGCGGATAAAATATTGAAAGCCCAAGTAGTCTTCAAAAAGACATCTGCTACTTCACAGCTATTCTCAAAATTTGTATTTACAATTAAGAAATAAGCATCCTTATTCCACCAAATGGAGGTTTTTAAATCATTTAAAATTTTTGAAAATATCGTTGTATTTGAAACTAAAATAGTAGCGCTGCTCATCATATCATTTTTATTCTCTACATGAGTTTCATTTACCTCAAAAGTTATTTTTAAGCGTAAATAAGTTTCAAGGGGAAAATTTTCTTCACTATGAAATAAATATGTAGCATGGTAACTATTGATAAAGTATTTAGAAATTATTGAACTCTCTTTATCTGCGTCAATAAAAAGAATACTATTTTTTTCAGCATTTTTCTCTTTTAAACAATTTTTAAGCTCTTGCTAAAAATTCAATCGTCTCATCAATATAATTTTATTAAAAATTACTCATAGATCAAAGTGAAAATTGAAACCATACTTACAATTACTTGAAGTAAAAAATGATTTCCTGATTCAATATAAGCCAAATTCATATCTAGCTTAGCTTGAACGATCAACTCTATCGATTTAAGTATTAAGCAAACACAAAAGCAAAGTTTCGTAATCTTCATTCTGTCAGTAAATGTTTAGATAATTGAAAATTAATATAACTACAGTTTGGAATTAATTAAAATCAGACTCCAAATTTAAGAATGCGTGCAAAACTTGATTTTCATGCGCACAATGCTGAGTGCTGTGTACTTTTTGAGCTTGTACTGTGTTTTTTTTTTCAATATACTAAAAAAATCGATTACATTTATTATTGATAAGTGGAAAAATGGATAGATTTCCACAATTGATAATTTTTAAAATAGCTAGCAAAATTCCGCGTGCTCGGTTTTATTCCGTAGTTTCTGTCATTGATTTCTAAAAGGTACGCAAAACTGTAACAAATATTTTACAATTTATATGGTATACATCTTTATTTGATCAAAGCAACAAAGATACAATGCACTCTAGTTTTTGATGTTAGAAAATAATTATATCCTAAACAATTATGAATTTTATTATTCATATCTACTGATCTAATCTGAATGTAAAACCTGTAATTAGTTATCACTTTTTTTTTAGAAATTGATACTTGTATCTTAATACAAGTATCAATTTTTGAAGAGACTCGAATTTCATCTGACGCGCCCAGTAAAAGGGTTCATCAAATATTATCGGCAGTTAAATAAGCTACTCCTCTGATGTTCACATGCTTGTAATATTTGGATAACTTAAACATTTTTTAGACACATTTTTAATGAAAGCTATCTTTTAAACCAATAAATAACGATTATTAACCGCAGTATGTCAGTGTCGTAATCTAGAATTTGTTATCTTTATAATTTGTTTTTCAATTTCAAAAAGCAACAAACATAATTTAAAAATATTTATAAATAATGGCTAACAAAAGTAGTGAAATCAGTTTTTAAAATTTCAAATATATACATATGTAGCAATAATCATGGTAGTTGAATTATCAATAACAAACGTAATATTATTTTAGTATTTTAGTCTTATTGAAAATTATAATTCCATGAGGTATTTAGATATACGTATATCTTCGAGTATCTGCTGCGCAATCTGCTGTCCATTTCTGGGCCTATAAGGCTGAAATAAAGTTTATTATACTACTACTATTTCTGTTTCTTGATGTATTTCTTTCTGTATGTACACTATACCTATATATCGGACAACGACGACGATTCGTATATTCGAATATTTACGATGGTAAGCTGACCATCGTAGCTGTACGCACGACGCTGATGATCCTCGCCAATGATTTATTATTTGCCGAACCTTTTCCCGCATCTTCCTTCTTACCTGCCTACATTGTCCTTTCAAACTTTCGCATCCTCAATATAAGACATCTCTTAAACTTCCCACTTCACGACTATCGGTAATAAACCATGAGCCAATGAAAAATTCTGTTAGAAAATTTTAGGGTAACTCCTACAATTCCTCCTACTTCTGATCCCTCTCGCTTCACTTCAAACGGACAAACGGACGAGCTCCAAATGCATCAGATTCGACTTGACCGCCGTACGAAAAGTATCTTGGAGATTTGTCAAAGTGCTAACATAACGTTAAATTATACGAAGTGTTCGTGTGAATTTTATCGATTGCATTAGTGAATATATTTAATAAAGTGTGTGTTAATTTTATTTAAATATTCGCAACGGATTAATTTTCAAAGATTGTTGGTGAAACCCTCATCCTAACGGTAGAAGACATCAGTAACTATTAGAATGGCTAATCGATCCATCACGTTCATCGCATTATTGTGCGTTGTCATCCTCAGTTTGGTGTGCGTAACTTTCGTCGAGGCTGACTGCCGCTGGACAGGATGTCACGCTCATTCGGCAAGCGACTGGTGTGATGTCTTAGGACCAGGATACAGAGTCAAGAAATGGCAACGTTGTAATGGAATTTTTGGAAAACAAGAGTTCTGCTGCAACTAAAGTCAATTATCATTTCAAGACTGCAGCGTTTTATTATAATGGAATATTTTTCGTCAAAAAGAATTTTACTACTGCAGCTGAAGTGACGATGAAGTTTTATTTCAAGACTGTGCCATTATATTCAATAGATTTTTCTCGGCAAACGAGAGTACTGCTGAGCAAATTTCATTTTTATCAAGATTGTGCTGATGTAGAATTTCATTTCGCAATAAGACTATTATACTAAAAAATGTTTATTGTATCAAAAATTAAAATAATAAAATTTGACTTCTAAAACAATATTGTTGTATTTTAATGTTTCGAGAATTTTTCCTCTAAAAGGACAATAGAAACCAGAATTTAAGCTATTAGGGGAGACCAAGGCGAAATGTTTGTTGGTTGCAAGCTTTTATTTCAAATATTTGTAAAATTTTATTTTTAATACAGCGTCCTTGACAACTGGTCCAATTTAGGTTTCAGAAATTTATTCATCATCATTAAAATTATCATGATAAATTTGTTATGGCTCTATAGAAAAATATATTTTTACGACTTATACTAATATAGCAACCTCTATCTACATGTTCGAAATGCCCCGACCCTGGGCAAAAATCTATTTCTGTTTTTGTTTTGCATTTTTTTTTTCATTTAGTGTCGCCCTGATACTACTACTAGGATCCCACAGCTAAATCACACTTGGTTTTTACATGGTTCCCATGTGGCTCCCATGTGGTTCCCATGTAGCTCCCATGTGGCTCCCATGTGGTTCCCATGTGAAATTTATGTGGTCCCACATGGTTATATATTGGAGACTCGATGTGAAAGTGTGAGTGATTTTAAATAAACCAAAGTATATTGTACAAAGAAGAATTGGTGTCATTTATTCGAGCCTGGTTAATTACATTAAAAATGTTAACATTTTTCCGTATGAAAATTTTTGTAAAGTAAACGTCAATTTTTATGCGTGAATTTGCAATTATGCTTTCACAATTTTGTTGTAATTCTGCTGGATGCTAAATTGAACTTAAAAATTATTGATCTATATCGTTTCTTGCGTAAGTTTCGCGCAATTTGCTGCAAATTAAGCGTCTGACGAAAGTAACGAGCGATCTTCAATGATATACTGCAATTCTATATCACCTAAGGTGCGAAATAGATCACGCATGCTCATCTGCGCAATCGAAAGTCCAGCAGGCATATGGCTATACCAGGGTATGTTGTACTTGAAAACTGTTCGACTTTGCAGAGCGCCAATCAATTGTCAGCGGTTTAAAAAATGTTTGATCATTTACATATAATTCAATGTAATTTTCATGGATAAAATAAGACTTACTCGGGAGCTGAAGCGCACTTTTAAAATTTTGTTATGCAATTATTACCGCCAAAATGCAAGTTATGCAAATTTAAGAATTATTAAAGCATTTTAGACATTTTAAAAAACTATCGAATTAAATTATTTAGATAAATTCGGGAGGCCAAGATATAAGTAATATATTTCATTTTTTTTGTTTTATTAAAACTGTTATAAACAATATATGTTCGTGATTGGTCTGGACTACTACAAATAATTTTTTGTAGCATATGTATACAAATCACTTATGCTAATCAATCAGTGTAATACATCAGGAACTGTTTCCTACACTGAAGTTTAATCAGTAGACGTTGTGTTTTTCAATAGTTTGCACGTCTTATATTAATTTTGGCCTTAATAAAACGTTTTCTTACTAAGATTTTATTAAAAGATACTGATATTTTCAACATTCATTTCCTTTTATTAAAAATATTGATCGACCGATGTAATAATAAGTATACTACCTTTTCAATGCTATGTATAAAGTTAATATGATGTATGTTAACAATCGACAAGTCAATAAATGATGAGTTGTGTGTTTTATCCAGACATACTCAATTTTCATTTTGGCACAGTTTTATGTTATTATGAATGCACTAAATTAAACGCATATAATAAATTTGTGACTAATATAAAAGGCGTCGTGCATAGAAAAGTACAACGTAAAATTGATGGTTTACATTTATAATACTGTATCAGTTCTTTTTAACAGCGCGTTCATTATATATACGACAATACGTAGCTTGTCCATATACTGATCAAAAGTGCTCGCACATCACGCATTTTCTTATCTATACTCCGTACATTCAACGTTTATCGCAAGTATTTTTTTTCGACCTACATTCGAATGTTTTTTCTTCTTCGGATCACGTAAAAGTCGAAAGACAATAATGATAAAATATATTAAAATAATCTACAGGAAAAAAAGATAATTTTAATATTAAAAAGCGACATGCTGTCTGGCGTCGATTCGAATACGTTATACCAATAGCCCGAAATTCAAATCTAATCAAACGGAATGTTTTTAATAAAAAAAGACTAAAATAACGATACTTTATACATTGATGATGCATTTAGCTGCTAAATGACGATCGTTATACCGTCGGATCGCAATAACTGTCGTGCACAATAAGTATAACGTAGTCTGCATATATATAATCGCAGTAATAATAAGTACACGATCGAGCGTGCGTCAGTGAAATATATCAATGAAAAACGGTACAACTATATATGAATGATCCGCAAATCGCTATTCATGCGACAGCCGTAAATTACAATCCATTCGTTATACGCGCAGATCCATCTTAATTGGCGATCCGGGAGCGTCTACTACTCAGTTACTATTTCTTTCTCTAACTCTCTCTCTCAGTGGCAGTTTAACGCATTGACGCAACTCGTCTTGCAAGGGTAATTTTATTGACATCGTATAATTACGTTTCTTATGCACACAGTATATGCTATATACTATACTTTCGTCTTGTATATATGTCTGTACGAACTCACGCACGAGTTCTATATATTATACAAAACATATACATATTGAAGGTATCAATATAATCTTCAGTCGCACTTGAAATTGAGTAGTTATTGCCACGAAACGTATATTATATCCAACGCACATATTCTATAAGTACTATCGCTATATTAGCAATATTGTTTAATTCTTCTCTGTGGCATTATTTCATAGGTTACGAAAATCGGATGAATAAATTATGCACGATCAAACAAAGCAATGATGTATGTATATAATTAATTCATCTAAATGGAAAAATTCATCGAGTGATCGGAGTATATATAAAAATCAAGCGGCATCAGATGTCGGTGCAGCGACTATGCCATTTCCTTCCGATTTTTCTTTGTACTTGTTGTTACAGCCGACCTGTTCGGCTTCCAGTAGTGTATCCGGCAATTTAGTCCCGAGCGTCTCAGGAAACGTCAGCGACAATAGTCCCGCGGTGAGACTCATACTACCAAACAGCAAAACTGGCAGTCCCTCGTAAATATGCTTGGCCTGTCAATAGCACACACCAGTATTTTATTACGCATCGAGGCGACGCAGCAAAAAATAATAAAATATTCAATGTATAATATATATAACAACAGGCTCACCAGTAAAGGTGTCTGTGGTGCCAGGATGGAACCGATGCGACCGGTCATACTGCAGATACCGAGCAGCGAGTGCCTGAGCGTCGTCGGGAAGAGTTCGGTCGTGTAGACGTACGAAGTCGAGAAAGCCATGGTGATGCAGCCTTTACCACAGACGTAGAGTATCAGCGCCATGGCTGGCCAGATTCCTGAAGAATTATATTACACATTGGGGATATATTTCTCTCTACGGATTAATCATTAATGAATAAATACCGTAATCGGCCTTCGGTACGAATTGAATAGCCAGACAGAAGAGGCCACTGAGGATGAAGGCTCCGCATAGAGTAGCCTTACGTCCAGCTCTGTTGAGCAGCGGGAGGACGAGGATGTTAGCTGGAATCTCGATGGCGGTGACGAGTATGAAGTTGACGTACTTGTTGCCGGCGAACTCGGTCGAGTTGAGCGACAGCCCGTAGTAGACGAAGTTGTTGGTCAACCAGCAAAACGAACAGATCAGCAGTCGGCCGAGAATCTTCGGACTCTTGCGAACCTGCGCTAGTCTCGACTCTTCTTTGCTCGCTTTGCTCTCCTGCGCTAGCTCTTCCTTCGTTTTCTTCTCTTCGTTCTGTAACACGGGTGCGGTAATTTAAAATTTACTATACATGTATATACGTATATTGCTCGTGCGCGCGGCACGTGTGTGTGTGTGTGATTATCATATCACGGATTCGTCGCCGTCGGCATACTAATGCGAAATTTCAATGTCGCCACAATACAAGCTGCTGTCGAGATACGATCGCGTACGAGTATATTTTCGGGTTTTTGACCCTGACCGCCCCCCGAGGTCGAGACGTGACAAGAAAATACCTAAAGCTGAGCGACGCTTTTTACCTCACTGGGCTTTTCGCTGTTGATGCTCTTGAGCTCGAGGAAGGCTTCCTCGGATAGATCGATTTTGTTCACTCGAGCCATTTTCCTGTAGACCTTCTCGGCCGTGTCGCGTTTGTCGTTGGCCAGCAACCACCTGACAGATAATATCGATTTATAATAGGATATATTACATCCCGTATTCATTGCGGAAGATATTTTTAATGCACACAAACCTAACGGATTCCGGAAGTATGAACATGAGTAAAATGACGAGCAAACCAGGCCCGTAGATGAGCCTCATGAGTGACCTCCAGTTCTTCACCCACATCGCAGCCAAACCGAGCCACATCTCGCCGATCGCGTAGATGCACGATATTATTGTACTGCCCAGGATTCTCTTCTCCACGCCAGTCATCTCCATGGCTGCGCATGTATTACATGTAATTATCTGCCGCGAAAAATTGAAAAAAGAAGCTAAAAATGATAATATACCGTAAATGAAGCCGGCGCTGTAGATACCGGCGGCGAAGCAGGCGTCGATGAATTCAAAGATGATGAACATCCAGTAGTTGACGGAGAACGAGTGTATTAGACCGCTGATGCCGGCGAGGAAGGTGATCGAGGTCAGGACTGTCCTGCGTCCGTATCTGTATAAAAATAATATCGTCACCACCTCTTTTCATCATCGTCATTGTTATTGTTATATATATTGAAATTCATCTCATCGTGCGATTACTTGTCGGAGAGCGTCGAGGCAAAAGTCAACCCGACGAGCTGGCCCACGTTGTTTATCGTCCCGACGAGATTTAGCAGCCAGTCATTGGCGTCGCAAGTTATTCCCCACTGCGGAAAGACCCGTGTGTCATTTGTATATAATATCAATGATTACTGATGTGTTTGAAGAGTGTATATAATATACCTCGTTCATGATCGTGAGCTCGTCTTGATCGTAGACGAATTGGTCGCACTTGATCGTCTTGTTCTTCTGGAAGAAGGACGGGTCCGAGCAGTCGTTGTTTGTGGAACCGATGTTTCGATCGGATGCAGGCTCATAGCGCATGCAGCTCTCATCCGTCAGCGAATTGTTCAACCAGACTAGACCCGTCAATGACGTGTTGCTCGGATTCTCGCATTCCGGTACCGCGCACCTTGATTAATCAATTTTTCATAATGGTTATTGATTGGCTGATCGATCGGTCTCAGTAGTTTGAATTTAACACTTTTTATAGCACTAATACTTTTTTTTCGTGTGCTTTGACAAAGGTCGACTACTTTAAAATAAAAACAATAATATAAAGGGGCTTCTATAAAATAAAAACAACCAGATATCTGAAACGTATTAGTCTTCGTTAATTAATAAAGAACATACATAAACAGTATACGCAGAGCGATAAAAAGTATAATATAAATTCCACGACGAGTGTAATCGCATAGCAGGTAAAAATATCGTGCGGATTGTTACATATATTTCAAATTCAATTATTATTTTTACGACGAAAAACACAATTACATAAAACGGATAATAGACTTTATCCTTGGAGAAGTAACAACGCCGCAAAATACAAGACACGAAGTAGTAGCGCGCAGTGCACGGATTATTACACATATACGCAAGTCGCTCACGCGGTCGCGTTAATTGCAAGAGGGCATTACAATCAATTTTACTTTACGATCACTCGTGTGCGTACAACACATACACGAATACCAATAAGAAGCCAAATATACACTAGTGCCTAGTGGCGAACGAGTTTGTTGCGATTGAATTTTTCAAATACAAAAAATTAAAAAACTCACCTGTATTTGACTCTTCCAGCGGTGAAGATAAAGTCAAGCGTGAATCCTGCCGAGAGAATGAGCGGCAGCGTGATAAGCCCGTAGATCGTCAGCTGATACTTGCCGAAAGTCTCTATGTCCTGCATCTTTAGCGTTGTCTCTAAACTACTGACACTACACCGCACACAATATTCACGGATCGATGTAAAAGCTGCTCTCACTCTCTGTCACAGTTGTTAAATCTGTCAATTTAATGCAGTATATACAGCGTTAGACAAATATGATAACCGAAAAACAATCACTTTTGTACACACCGTCATATCACTAGGTGCTACTGACGATATATAGATAATAGAGCTTTACGCGCGCCCGAGCTTTCGGATTCAAAGGTGAAGCGACGAGATTAATAGCTGCATCAGCGAAGTAGTGGCGCTGATAATAGTTGGCCGCTTCGAGTCCGATATCCATTATGCTAATGTACGTCTGACGCGGACACACACGTTAAGGGAGGAACGACCGAAGGGTGCGTGCAGACTATGGCAACCGACTATGTATAGACACATCGATCAGCTGCTGCGAACCAGTTCCTTGCGCGCGAGACTCTTCCCTTCCTTTTGCGCACATACGCGGTCTTTCACACGCGGGATTTTCACGAAATTTGAAAGGAAATAATTATTCTACATTATTTTATGCGTATGTATTCACTTTGCGAATAATTAGTCTCGTGATCGATTCATCGGAGAACAAAGCTCGTACACTACTAATATATAATAATTGATGTGTCATTAACCTGATCACACTCGGAAATTCGCGTGTAATATACCGACGCGGTTTACAATTAATTATTTAGACTACCGCAGGTTTATTATCACTTTTACGACAGTAGACACGTGCACATTTATATACACAAACGCGTATTACGAGTCGCGCAAAAGATAATAAAACACAGAAAACAAGCTCGCGAATACCTTTGTTGTGTATTGTATACGACGTTATACAATTATATATTATATATTATATATTATATATACGATACATGCCATTGGAATATTTTAGTAACGCACGAGTAGCCTCTCATCCTCTTTTTCTTTTCGTTACATCAGCGATATATTACCTACTATATAAAATCACCGTATAGAGTATATATTATGTAACCGATACACACGCGAAATTAAATTCACCATGTTTTAAAATTCATTTTAATGAATAATAATAACAGCCATAAACCAAGAATACGCATATAAATATTTCGGAGAAACCGCGCAGGCGAACACGAGAGTATAGCGATTACACGTGTAGATATTAGATAAAACAATATCGCGCGAGACTAGCAAAAAAAAAAAAAAAAAAAAAAAAAAAAAAAAACGCGAAATCCGTTCCAAATTCGTAAAAAAAAAAAGAAAAATCGCAAGAATAGGAGAAAAAAAATTGAACTTACGCTTCAGAAAACGCCCAACTCAACTCCCTAATCAGCAGACCGCGTAAAATACGCGCGGCTGCAGCACGATCGAGTGGTGCACATCTAAAGAGGTAGTTATATTATACATATATAACGTATAATAACGATGATGCTCGCGCGCGCGCGATATTTACTTATCTCCTTCTCGAGAGCTGCAGCTTAGCTATATATCGCGAAGCTATATTACACACTAATATAACACAGAGAGTTGCTCATCGAGCTGCTATATATACTATATATACTAGTCGACCGGCCGAATCCCGAGAGCCGAATGGAATGGTGAGCGCGGTTCGCGGCTCTTTTTCCCGCTGTGTCGGCCGCGTGACGCGGCTACTCTCTCTCTCTCTCTCCTCTTTCTCTGTCTATATCCCTCTCTCTCTCTATCTCTCTCTTTCTGTATACACGAACACACGTTGTGGATACGGATGACCGGCTTTGGTCTCTCCCTTCGGCTAATCTTCTATATGTCTATACCAAAGAGAAATATATCGGCTTTCGAAATATAGTCTCTCTGGCTCTTCTCAATCTGATATGATCGAGAGATTCCGAGGTGTCTACGTCGCTGCGGTTCTAGATAAGACATGTCTCGTGTTTTTTTGGATTATACTGTGAGATACATAGCTATAAAATTTTTTATTAATTTGTCCATCGCCTACTATATATATATATATATATAATTATATAGAACGGAAAACTCATTGATTAATCTAATCGTCGTTTTTTACGCGCATATATATTACCCATCTAATAGGAGAAAAATTCTCTCAAGTGGTTTTTTGTTTGAAAACTGCGCGTGCGAAAGAGGAATTCGATTTTAGTAAAAACTAATCGATTTTTAACGGAGTCTACCGCACTTTGATGACTCTGCGTTCACGGATAACACTATCATTGACTTGGGCGGTTCCTTTTATAAATAATTAATAATGATGAGCTACTAGCTGTACTTATACTCCCCACCCCATTAAGATAAAAAAATATCAGTATACGCAGCTGAGCGCACAAGATATCATTTCTCTCGGATATGAGCGACATTAGAATATAAAATTCAATTTATATATTATTATATCGCGGGAAATAACATATAACTTGATTATTTCACGCGCACCGCCTGTATTTATCATTACAATACACTTACATATACACACAGAGAAGAGTTCGGACGAGTCGACTCTGCGGTCTAAATGTCATGAGAGTACATATTAGTAGTAGTAGTAGTAGTAGTATCCTATCGTATATAAGACCGACAAACTAGTAGCAACTGGTTAAAGCTGTTTACGCGGCTCAGTAGTCGCGCGCGGACGCGAGGAGGCACTGCGCTCCAAGGCGCCAACTTGTTTTAATAACGAATACCTATTACAAGCTTTAACTAAGTTTCACACTCCAGCAGCGCTGCAGCAGACGATGCTGCAGTGAATTTAGACACACGAATTACCATCGTAATTGAGAAAGACACGCGCCGCCAAGCCGACTGACGCACAATAGAAGACGACGCGGTCGCTGATGATTCGAAATCGTGATTTGTTATACAGCAGCTCGTCGATAACGAGCGCGACGACTCATTGCTCGCTGTATTGTTGTTTCGATTTCAATTATTGTTATATTGCTTTGCGCGCGCTGAACTAAGCACTTTTTGACGCGAAATAAATTACACGGACTCGAGCGCGCATTTTTAAATGAAGATGACTCGTTTTCAAGTGTATATATCAAAGCCACCCGCGATGTGTAGCCAGCTCTTATGGTTTCTTTCGTATTTTTTTTTTTTCTGTGCATATGGGATCAAATTAAGCTCTCAGCGCACTCAAGAGGATCGTATGAAAGTGTGTGTGTGTGTGGTGAGTAAACCCACTTCAACCGAGGAATCAAGTGAGATATAACGCGCCACACGCATATACCCACATAATAAATAGAGGATACGAGAAAATATACCTTTCTTCCTACTATCTCGCAAAAAGGACCTTGGCGTACATTCAACTGGAGAAGTAGGATATAATAATATTTTGTCGTTGTTGACGAGACGCGACTATACCAGGATATACCTCTGGATTGCGGCCAGATAATGATGATAAGATTATTTAATTTTCTTTTATACGTGAATGTTTGTTTACGATTTTTTTATCATTGAATTTCTCTGCCAATAATGTATATATATATACGTTTAATCCGAGAATAAGAATAATAACACGGTTGCAGAGTGTTAATCATCGTGAAAAACTTGATCAAAACACCATCAGAAAACTGTAAAAAACGAATAAATTCCCAAGTCTCGCTTTACGCGCGTTCGCGCACGTATTCATTGATAAACTGCGAGCACATGTGCGTCGTATAGCTTTATTATACTCATTCTAATAACTCTGCAGTGCAATGCAAATAATATTATACACATGCTGCACGTTGAATCTTGTCGGACACACCGCTATCGAGTATCATTATTATACGATGGCAATCGTAAGTATATATGCACTTGTCTCTGGTGCAAAAGTAGGCGATCACCCTAGATTCACTGATATTATCGAGATCGATGTATATATACACAATAATTATGTAGGTAATTTGTAAACTGTGAGATCGAGTGCAACGATTGCGAAAAATCGGTGACTCTTATCATGTGCTACAGGTGATTATTCTTTTACGCAGACGTAACAATCGATTCCTTTTGCCGATAATAGTTACAGCATTGTCCGCAGAAATTACATAAAGTATATAAACATTCTCAGCTATTATTTGCCGCTCGTATAATTACGATAATTAAATCGAAATATGCTCTTTTAATTTTTATCTGCGAGAATTATAATACTCGGAATTTTATTTACTATAACTCGATCCGTGTTGAGTGAATTCAATTTTCCTTATTATCTTATTATACCGCGGTGCTGCGTAATAACGGCAAAAACGATCGTCTGCAATAATAGCTCGGAATTCGTATATAAACATACCGCAGGAGTGTGTACTGAATTTTTCAAAGACGCAGTATTCGTTCCTGGAACGAATAATTGCTATAAAGATAAAGATACACACAGCATGAAAACCAAGTGAAAAGTGTAAATAGGCAAACTAACGTGCGTTTCGGCGTATCGTGTAACAGAGTGATGACCGATGTTTAACAGAATGACATGGATGCATTCGCTGCATATATATAAGATCGGACGGAACTCTCGCGTGGCTCCAATTTCATTACATTCGCAGCTCTTGTGTATTATCGAATTGGAGCAAGTCGCGCAGCAATTGGGCGGCGACGCTCGCAATTGCATCAACGGAGCCGAAAGACGCGTCTTTGTCAATTATACCGTTCCTTCTTTCTTTCATATACAGCAGAGTCGTTGTGTAGTATGTAGTCGGCCATTGTATGTATATCGATATTCTCTCGTTCGGAAAAAAATCTGATTAAGGCAAACTTATTTCTTCCAAAACGAGCACATACGCAGTTCACGACGACACATTCAGATAGAGGAATATATACAATAAAAGCCTAATAGGCATATGATTTATTTTAATTCCTCGTTGAAGAGTTAAATAAATAACGTATAAAAAAAATAGGACAGGGGTTATATATTATTAATAAAACCACAGTAACATTCTCCAAAAAATATATGTTTGCTACCTATATAAAAGGAATGTATAACAATATTATACGGCTGATGCAAAATTGCCCATGTAAATTTTTACACAAGTCGTGTGATTTTTAAGGGCCTTTTCAGAACTTTTTGAGTTTATAACTTGATCATTTAACAATATAGTAAATTAGATAATTATTTATTTCCACATACCGTAAGTGGAAAATTAATTCAATTACGAAAATTTTGAGAGTAAGTACAGTAAATTTAAGGAAAAAACTAATTTGGGACGTAACTGCACATACAGAGTCCTAGATTTTATTAATGTTATTTTTGCATACATGTTTTAGCCTGATGAACGTGTTTCTATGTAAAAGAAATCCACAGTTTCATCCGTACCTTTTTTCAATCTCAAAAAGCTAATGAAATCAGACGCGCCTCATTTGCACAAATTTACTATACAAATTAATAAGAAGTCTATAAATATATCGATTATAGATAACATGAAAAATCATAAAAGCGAAAGTGTGCAGTTATGCCCCACTCTCCCCTACACATTTATACATAAAACGCTTTCTGTTAATAAAAATAAATAAACATAAAAGTATGTCTAATTGTCAACAGAATCAAGCTGAATGTAATTCTCACTATCGATGATACGGTAACGATCTTCTCGATAGTGAACAAGATCGTCTAGGAATCGGTGGCTGCTTTCGTTGTGCAGCTTAGTGAGTACAGGAGGTAATCGCTCGATCGCAGCCGTGTCGGCAATATCGTCGTAGTAGTCACCTTGCAACGGACCCATCATGTGGAATTGGCGTTTGGTGAAGCCGCGCTTGTTGAACCGATCGTCCATCTCCTTCCGCTCATCGGCGAGCATAGCTTCGCGCGAGGGCAGGTCTCGTTGCTTTAGCCAGAATCGCAGCACGAAACGCGCCTGGAAATGAATGTTATATATTTATTTATGCACCTTTTTGCAAAATTTTTTTTTGTATATTATATTATGTACCTGCAGATCAAACATACTGAAGGCACAGACGTAGAAGGGCAGTCCGATGAAAGCCAGAGTGGGCTTTTCGATGGCGATCACGTGCTTCCACAGAGGCGTCACCATGTTCGAGTCGACTCTGACACCGCAGCTTTCCGAGAGGAAAGGAAAGTTGTACTTGTATCCTTAGATGAAAAAAAAAATAACGTTGCCGGATACATTAGACACGCTGAGATTATGCTTGGTAAATGTAATGTAATTAATTGTACCTGTGCAGTAGAATATTATATCGACGTCTTCGGTAGATCCGTCTTGAAACACTGCAGAGTTTTCCTTCAGTTCGACGACATCCTTTTTCTGTAACGCACAAATCATATTCGGTCATATATATATATATATAATGCTCATCGCAAAGACATTGTGTTTTAGAAAGCTAACGGCAATTCGCACGAAATCAAACAAGAGAAATTTATAATAAACGACGACTCTAACTCTTAATGAAGAATATACCTAAATCTTACTTGTACTACGTTCTCGGGAAACTTGGTCAAGATCGTCTCCTTCAAGTGATGACTGAGAATAACACGTTTAGCCTTCTTTGAAATTTCCAAGGCCAAGTCCATGCCTAGGGTCAAGCGAACATCGTGTATAATATTATCATATGCTTAATTATAACGAGAGCGTCACAATGAAAAATTCAGTCTCGTTAAAGTATCGAAAATCGGCACTGAGCATCAAATTATTTTGTAATATTACCGGAAGGTCCAGCCCCGAAAACCACGACCCTCTTGTCGGCAAAAGTGTCTGGAAGACGATAATCGTGGCTGTGCAATTGTTGACCTTTGAAAAGTTCTCGACCTTTGATCGCAGGAAGCGACGGATCGAAGTAATGTCCATTGCATATCATCACCCCGTCGAATTGTTCTTCAGTTGTGGTATTCTGGCGCAGGTCACGGACACGTATTTTCCACGTGCTGTTGTTTATTATTGGCTCCACCAACTCGACGTTGTGCAAGAACTGCGAGCATGTAAACAATAACGAGCGCGAATATGCACTGTTAATTGATATAATTGCCGATCGTTAAAGCTCGGTGTGTATTGAAAAATTAAGTGAGAATTATAATTATCGCGTGTGTATATAATGTATATAATATAGAAAAGAGCGAATGAGCTTACGCGAATCTTATCTCGTAGTTTGAAGTGATCGCAATAGTCGTTGAGAAAAGCAAGTATCTCAGTACGATGGAGATAACTTCTGGAATTTTCGGGAATCGGATAATCCGGGTAACCCATCACTTCCTTCGGCAGATTCGTCCTGCGCAAAAAGAATTATCGAAATGATATACATAGGCTTGATAAATCATCGTTATATAAAAACGAGAGAATAAGAAAATTTACGTCACCTGAGACTGTCGTACATACTGGAGTGTATCGGCAGACCAAAAGCGTCTTTACCGGTCTGAGGCACGTAGACCCAGGTACCACCGACCTTGTCGGTCTTCTCGTAACAGACGACATCCACGGACTGAGCTAAGCACTGCTTTATGGCGGCTAGTCCTGCCGATCCAGCGCCGATCACTGCGATCCTCATAATTCTTCAAAGTGTATATCTCTCTGTCAACCGATTTTTTAATTTTACGAGTATACTACATACACTTGTTTGACAGACTATATGCGGACTGTGCTGTATCACGCGCGAGTCGAGAGAAGAAATGAAAAGATCGATGAACGACGAGAAGAGAACATCAGCGGTATGAAGCAACAATACTATATACTCTGGAGTGATAAGGGGACACACGCGCTTATAGCCGCGATTAGCGCGTATTTTTTAGAATAGCTCTTATGTGTATTGGAGAAGGCTCCCGGGCCACTATAATCGGAAAACAGCTCGTGTATGTATATAGTAATATATACAGAGGTCAAAGTCCGCGTTGGTACGCGATATAAATATAATTGTCGTGGGAAACGTCGAGTCGTGTATTTTCACTTTCAGTCGGCTGATGCTCGACTCTTAACATTTCGACACACCGATCTCGTATTATATATTATTATGTACGTAATAAACGAATTTCTTTCGTCTCGACGAAAAACAGTAATATGATGTATAAGTACTCAACTGAAGAGATGAGAATCGGTGCCAACAAAGTCGTTCCTCGATATGTAACTAGAACAATTTCCCGACCAAGACGTGACTTTATACCAACAGGCGATCTGCAAATAAACATTTTCACGCGGCGGGCAAGGCTGCTCCGTGATACCGATAACAAGGCCATTGCACTCTCGTACGCACTATATCCTAATTGTTTAAACGCCATCTGTTTTGACCTTAGATCGGCCGTTTAAGGAGAGAATTGATATATATATATATATATATCTCTGGGACTTGGCTAAAATTTATTAGTCATTCGTTTGGTTCGTTTTTTTTTTAATAATTAACTTTATTTAACAATAGAAAAAATACTTAAAATAATTTCTTATATATTTGTTTTGTTTGTCTTATGCACACATTTACAATAGTTAAGGAAAGACACGAGTCTTCTTTACAATGTTTATGTAAGTCATCTGTTATCGAATAGATGCCGTTGGTTTTTTCAAAGTCATAGATCATTTTATTGTATTTAACCACAAATCTTTATCTTTTAGTTCTAATGTCGTTCTCCCATTTCTTTCTGAAGAGTTGATACAGCTGCATGGTTGCACGGGCGTCCTCGATGGAATCGTGCTCTGCAGATTGGATGTCCAGATCAAGTAGTTCGGAAGCCAACTTCTTCAGACTCGGCGTATTACCTTTGGTAACTTTGCGAAAGACTTTATATCTTGATGTGTCGCGTTGAAAACGCTTTGGGTGCGACAGAAAGAGGACAGTCAAATCGTTGTGAAGTGCATGACCCACGAGAATTCGGCCGCGAAGAATTTCCGCTACTTCTTTTTGAACGACCTTGAAGTCATGTCCATTCTCTAGATGATGGGGTCGAATACCGCTTACAGGTGTACGGTAATCTTTTATTTGTTCAGTGGGTTTCACATACTTATCGTAAACACAAAATCCATGTCTATTTACAATGGATACACGTGCGATCATGCTGTCGGTTCCATCTCCTATACCAACCATTTCACAATCCATGGCAACCACTTTTGTCAGTCCAGTGTTAGATTCCACTTTCTTCTCGTTTTCTTTTGTCTCAGTCTTGGCTGCTTCCTGCTGCTTAGAGCCAGAAAATATTATAACAATATACCAAATAAAGGTATAGATGCAAAAAATGATATAATCGAGTAGTACCTGAACTTGGATTTGCTGTTTCGGTGCAGGTTCCTTACTCCCTTGAGTACGTTTACGATTGCGCTTTTTTCGTTTTACCTGAGTATCACTGGAGTTCGTTTCATTTGAAGCTTCTGTGACGAGAGATTTAAACATTTGCCAATTGGAACCAGGTATTCTGAGTCCAATATTGGCATCTTTTTTACTCGCAGGCACATCTTTCTTTTGTTCCACTCCAGTTAGGTCTGTCAACTTCTTGGATAGCTGCTTGTTAACCTTATTATTTACAACTTCAGAAATCATTTTGCTACTTGAACTATCAAAATCACAGCTACTTTTTTTACTATCGTCCAATGTCACGTGTACGTCGTAGAATAAACAGAAACAAATACTTGAAAATACAGATCCAAACTGCTCATTTTTAATAATCCTTAATTAAGATTATTATAGAACTTGATAAAACGTATATACTCTTTTTCATAATTTTCTTTTTCTGGATTTCGTCAGAATATGCTATTACTCAATCAAACTTGTGTTGATTCTCGTATAACCTCAAAACAATAACCGTTTTGTTGGAAACATGGCAGCAGACCAGGCAGATATAGAGAATGCAGATGGTGAATGTGAATCATCAGGCTTAGCTTAGGCATCATTATTGTGGATTGTGGGCTATTGATGCGCCCTCTATAGTTGTGTTGTAGAGATTCCTATATATTTCATTCCATTTTCTAATGTCCAAATTCCACGGTCCGCTAGGGTTCACCCGTCCCGTCACCCCGCATGAATGGCATGAACGAGTGCGGCAAGGGAGAAGCTTCAATCGTTTTGCCCGTGTTTGGTCATCATCTATACTATTTTCAAAAACAAAGTGATTTTTTAAATTATCCGTCAAAGAATCAAACTACCGATAAAAAATGTCGCAAATTTCATTAACCGAACAACCGCATTTACAACAAGTAGATTTAACTCAATTAAATTTACAACAACTTACACAGTTGAAACAGCAATTGGATCAAGAACTCATGGTATTTCAAGATTCTCTGCACAGTTTAAAAATTGCCCAAAGCAAATTTCAAGAGTCTAATGAGTGCCTTGATAAATTCACACCAAATGCAAAAGGTAATTTATTTCAACAATTTGCTCCGTTTTGAGTTGGTTTTAGGTTATATCATTTATTTGTTGCAGGAAAAGAAATTCTGGTTCCGCTGACTGGATCAATGTATGTGCCAGGAAAATTGGTTGATACCGAAAAGGTCCTTATTGACATTGGTACAGGATATTATGCGGAAAAAAATATTGCAGATGCCAAAGAGTATTTTAAAAGGCGAGTTGTCTTTGTGACTGAACAAATGGAAAAAATTCAGGCAATAGGTCTAGAAAAGAGTAAAATTAGAGAAGCCACCATTGACGTAATGGAAATGAAACTGGAAGCAGTGCAGAATAAGGTTGCTGAATGAACATAAACTGTTATCAGCGGCATTTATATTAACATTGTACTAAAGTTATTTTTACATTATCATTCATTCTCTTCATTGAGTTAAACAAAAGTTTGCAAATAATTTATGTGGTTGCAAAAACAAATTTAATATAATTTATGTAAACTGTTGTTAATACATATACTCATTTTATGTTAAAAGAATTAAACAGCAAACACTTATGTATATGAAGTCAAATAATTTTGTTTAAAATTGCTTATGTAAATGTATGAAACATTTTTTATCTTGATGAAATATAAATTTTTGACACCATAAAATTTCTCAAATTATTTTCAACCACTTAAATATATACTTATATTAGGAGTACGTAAAAGTCATTGAGAGCCGTGAGATTTGTAAAAATAGGGAAAATGAAAAATCAAAATTTGTATGTAAATTTTTATCGCTCTAACAATTTTGCAGGTACAAGCTCATAATTTTTCTTTATAATAACGTGACAATATATGATTATGATAATAATAATAATAATAATAATGACAATAAAGTAGTACAATAAGCATAATTATAACTCGATCAAGCTTTAGTTCTATAAAGAGATAGTTTAAATTGGTAAAAAAGCTAATAGTTTGACATTCTGTATAGAACAAAAAAAAATGTATATCTCCCATGCCACAGAAATGAAAAAAGGCAAGCTTAATAAAAATAATAAAAAACGATATTATTTTTAAAACGACATTAAAAAGACTGTATGTGCTTGATAAAAGTAATTTTATTTTTTTTTAAAAACCTAGTTGGAATGCCACTCTACACGTGAGACGGGACAATATGTAAAACTATATTCTACGATATATATAACTATATATGCTTTATAATTTTTTTTTTTCGGTCAACGTTATATATTATGTATATAATATTAAAACGCAGTTTATTGTAATATACTTTATTTCTTGACAAATGTAAACACTCTTCAATGAAAATGGATCATATTTTCCGTATGGGTTTAGACCTTGAAACTCCAAATATTCTTGAAACTTCAAGCTTGTTTCCCAAGTGTCAATTATCACTATTAAAGTACACAACATTGAACTTGTTTAAAGAAACATTGCTTAAAAACACTAATAATCTTACGAGTGTGTATACCTTTGTCCTTCCATAATACAATCAACGTCCAGCAACAGTTTTTTTGCAACTGTAAAGACCGAGTCTTGTTAATAATTCTCTTTCAGTTTTATTTGCAAAATCGGAAGAAGCGGGGAAAGTCCTCGTACACACGAAGATTTCAATCCTCATCTTTATGCGGTAATCGTCTTTTTGTCTCGATTTCATTTTAGTACTTCAGTGCTTTTGCTCTCGAATAAACTGGCTGATATTTACATAAATGTACATCACTGCTTATTTTTCTCGTCGTTTTCAATTCCGATATATGTGTGTGCTCGACACCCCTTATTCCGACTTAATGACAATGACAATGAGAATAAAAAAATCAATGACGTTAAATTTCACGCTTGGATCAGGTGCATTTGTAATAATTTATATATAACTATCTACATATTTACGTTGACAAAACGTGAAAAATAAAAAGAAGTGGACGAAAAATTACTGATTTAAATCGACAGCAATTTTTGAGAAAACTATATATATATATGTATATGTATAATATGCTCGCATTTGATTATTTAGAGACATAATATCGTTTTATACTATGTCTTATTTTTCTCTTAAAACTCGTTTCTTATTTTTTCTTCTACAAATAATTAAAGACAGACGTTTCTAAACGCAAAAAATCGATATAATTTACACAAACTTCTAAACTTGGATACTTCACTGGTTTGAAATACTTCATAGAATATAGGTAGTCTGACATGTGTGAAGTAGAGCCCCCGATGCTTAAAGTATTATTTTCTTTTTCTATTTTTTATTCTACAATGCAAAAAATAAAAAAGTTTTCGTATATAAATAAGTTAATAAAGATTCGAGTTCAAGAGTTGAATAGCTTGAGCACAAAATTCTTATCCAATCACAGGAAAAAAAAATAAAAATAGATCTCGTCTCGTCTTTATGGACAAGAGCATAATTTTCTATAAGATGGATACATTTATATGTACAACAAGCCGTGACGATGCTTATAAACGAAAAAAAACGCGTTTTTATCAATCTTTTGAGTAATGCTTTTGTTTGTTTGTTTTTGTTTTTTTTTGCGACTTTGCGACTTTGCGAAGATTACAGAGGTTTGCAATTAGTTCGAGTCTGCTTCGTTTTAAGAATGGTGTATTACAACACCTTGAGAGGAAAAAACGTAGACAGTCCATATCTCGTATAAATTGACCCGAGAGGGTGGCAAACAGGAGATATGGGCTGTCCAATTATCCTCCTGTGGTGCGTATACTATTTTTCACACCAGCAGGGAAAATACACATTTCTCTTTAGGCATCCGGGAGGGAATGTGTACTTTCCTTGCAGGTGCGAGGAAAAAACGATTTTTTGTATTTCTTGCAAGATAAATCAATGTGCCTTTGTGAGAGAAAGCCGAAATGGGCGCGTTTACTTTTGCGTGTCTTATCCTCCATTTTTCCTTGGCTTCGCTCCCGGCGGTAGCCAACGCGCAAGATAGACTCATATTCGATAATTTAATTTCACTTCTATCGAATTTTTAGAAGTTAAGATTGTACTATTTTGTCGAATACTAGTATCGGACCGGCTCATGTCACCGTATTTGCACTACTGTTCTCTTGAAGTTGGTCAGCCGTACTAGCAGTAACGTTGTTACAGATTTCCTCTGCACGAAGCTTTTTAGTTTCCGGTTCAGTATTGCTAGAAATACTTGAGCTCGAACTGGACTTGCGTTTAAGGCTGCTACAATTTCTTGTGGATCCAGATACTAAAGGATCTGATGGATTGTTGTTTCGCTCAGACGAGACGCTCTTATGAGATGACGAATGGGAGCTGCGATTATGACTACTACTCGATGAAGAATCCTTAGAAGATTTGCTGCTCTTGTGACGGTGACTACTACTACTACTGCTGCTGTGTCTGCTACTGTGATGCCTTTTTCTATCCCTCTCTTTATCCCTGTTTTTATCTCTTTCTCGTTCCCGGTCTCGATCCCTATCACGCTCTCGATGTTCGGTTTTTTTATGTTCCCTACGTTTGCGGTCGTCTCTACTACGGTCGTTGCTACTACTACTTGACTTTTTCTCGTTTTTCTCGTGATTTGGTTTATCATCTGAATGTGAACTTAAAGGTTTTTTCTCGCAAGTTGCTTTCTCTGTTTTAGACTCTACGCATTTATCGGCAATAGACGTTGAAGGCATCGTCAGTGCGGTTGGGCTACATTCCCTCTTTTCTTCCTCCACGTTAGCGATTTTCGTATTTTCGTCTACTTCATTCTTAACAACGCTCTCTTCTTTTGACTCGTCTTCAGCCGTTTCAATCAGAGCTTTTACGGCATTTTCCGTTGCGCAATCAAGTTTCGATGTAAAAGCACTAACTGTTTCAGCTTCCAGTAGTCTGTAAGCTTTTTCGACAGTTGCGCTGTCTTCGTTAAAAAGCTTCTCAGCTATCTCCAAACTTTCCTTGCGAATTTTCTCGAGCATTTCCTTGGATGCCGAAGACACTCCATCTCGTAAAGATTGACATTGTTCTTGTACATCCGTCTTGGATATGGCAATTTCCAGAGCTTTGTCGACCACCTGGGTAGCGTAAGTCTTACCGACGGTCTGTCTAGCTGATAGTAATTCGGTGTCTACTTTCACTGCAATATTGTCTTGTTTTAAGCTCGGCGCTTCACTGACTCGAGTGCTGTCGACATTGGGTTTCGGCAGTTCCTTAAGTGGAGAGTTGGGCACAGCTTCGAAAGTATGGCTACTGGAACTAGCCGAGTGTGTTTCTGTTTTAGAAGCGTGATGACTACTCGACGAACTATGTCTTCTGTGTTCTGACGATGACGAGGAAGATTTTTCACTGTGTTTGCGTTTACTACTGTCGTGATGACCACTACTGCTGCTGTGATGATGACTGCTGCCACTTGTATTAGTATTTCTACTACTGTTGGATTTTCCACTACTGCGATGATGATCCTGATGCTTTTTGTCTCTGGAAAATATCAACAAAATGGATAAAAATAAGAAAATGTTGTAACTATTAAGAAGAGTCATCCCAAAGGTTACCTCTCCCTTTTCTCCGTGGAGCTTTTCCGCCTTTCCTGCTTGCGATCGTCGTTGCGTTCTCTGTGCCTTTGCCGTTGTTGAGGCTTCTCAGTCACATTCTTGTCATGCGCGATCGTCTCAGTCGTTGATCTCTTCTCTTTTTGTTGCTGATCGGACTTCTTAAGGTTGCCTTGGTACTCAGCTGCTCGCTCCTTAGCCTTCTTTTCTTCGTCTGCGCTATCGCGACGATCTATCCTCTGGCTATCAGTATTTTCCTTCTGTTCATCTTCCTCAGTATCTACGAGCGCTTTCTTGTCCTTTGTGTGAGAGTGAGAGGATCGCCTTGGGCCAGCATTAACAGTAGCAGAGCTCGTGTCTTCGGGATAATAACGTTGCAGCCTAACGTGCCAGGCAATGCTCGAGACAGCAGAGACGGTTCTGAACTGATGGATGATGTTGCGCGGTAGAAAATAAATGTCGTTGTCGTAGAGACTCACCCTCGCATATCGTATCGATTGCCTACGCAGCTGGTTAAGTTTGGCGTCCTCTAGCCACTGAACGCACTGGGAAATCGGAGGCTCGTGTAGATCCAATTGGAGTTTTTCAACGAGCTCAGGAAAGTCTGCTGCATGGAAGGCTATAACATCCTTGGTGATACGGTTGAACTCGCAGGGCTGTCCGCCATGGACGGCCTTGAGCACACCAACGGCTGCGGTAGTCATGCGGTCGAGGCCGTGACCTACGTGGTCCGCGTGAGCGCGAGTACGATCCTCGAACATGTACTCTCGAGCTTCGCTCAGGCGTGGCAGGTACTGCAGATTGCGTAGTTCATTGATACCAGTGCGACGTCGCTTGCACGGGCTCTTATTAATATCTGCTGTAGGGACGAGTTGTTCACCAGGACGAATCCAGAGGATGGGACCATCATTAGACTCCTGTGGGCTCTCCATCCGCACAGCTGATAAAGGACCCCAGGGCATAGTCTGCAAAAGTGGAGCAGAGACAAGTGTTATATTCAGTTAATGGGATAACTTGTAAATAATATTGAAATCAGAGATGTTACCTTCTTCAAGAAAATATTTTCTTCAAGCATCTGCAAAATGTTGGGAAAGTATCCCCCCACTTCTTCATGTACAGTACCAACTAAGCTAATTTGATGCAATGGTCCATATCGAAAAGTACCATTATTATATGCTTTGCACACATGCTCCTTGTATTGTAACATTGTTGTCGTCTCTATGTCACTTTTGTGGCCTAAAACTCCATTTTTCACGGTCAGAGCAGGATAAATGTCAGCCATGTGATCCAGTAGATCAGGCATGTAGGATGCTGCATTGTGAACAATGCCCATAACATGATGGGCATTCCCATTCTCGTCCTCACCAAACACTACCTAAAAAGAAACAGATATATTTAAAGATTTAGCTTGTAAGGTACAATGTGCTGTAGTTTGTGAACTGAATACATACTTGAAAATATTCTTGCGCTAATTCTTCAAGTTGTTCACTTGTAAGAGCATCAATTTCATCCTGGTACATGTGAACTACTGAAGCTCCACCATTTGGATAAGTTTCTATGTGAATAAAATCCTTATACTTTAGTCCTTGTAAGTAAACCAATGTTTCACTTTTATCAGACTGTTTATCCAATAATTTGCAGTTTTTAAACTGCAAATTAAGCTTTAAGTTGTCAGCATTTGATTTTAATATAGAACTCACTGAGCTCTGAGATCTGTGATTTAAGACTGTTGAAGTACTGCTTCTTCTTTCTCTCTGACACTGTATACCAATACTATTTCTTTTAATTTTACTTCTCTTGTAACACCTTGTACAATGATGCCGCTCTGATCGTTGATCTCTGTGTTTATCTCTTGATGATGAAGAAGATGAGTGTGACTTACTCTGTGATACCACCTTTGAGTCACTTTTGCACTTAGAACTATCAGGCTCACTTTTGATCTCTACAGGCTCTTGTTTGACTTTGTTAACTGCAATCCTTTCTACTGATTTACTCTGTGTATCAATGTCCTTTTTCTCTTGTTTAATGCTGCACTGGTGAAAGTTGTTCTCCGACAAGGATTCAACTTTGAGTTTCTTAGCATAAGCATTCTCAATAATCTTGGCATTGGTTTTCCAAACATTTCCTGCCGATACCATTGGTAGACCATAAGTCATTGTACTTTTAGTGACAATAGCACTACTGGCTGGACTGTTGGGACCAAGCGAAACGCGTGGTGGGTAATCTGGGCTCTTTGGGCTGCTCAGTCCAAGCTGACCAGTGCTTTGCAAGCTCTCTGCCAATTGAGGACTCTTGCTAGATGCGTTACCAGCTTTTTCAGCAGCGGGAAGAGTAACTGCATCCTTGGTGTGTCTGACCTCGTTGTCAGGTGACGGCGATGAGTCAACCTGGGAAAACCCAAGAAGTTGTAAAGAACCAGTTATGCGGGACACCGAATATTGAAGAATGGCAGACTACTTACAGGTGATAAGCAGACTTTGAAATTACTTGGCATCTCAGCTACATGGGGCTCTGCGCACGGCTTGTCACCTGAAATAAAAAAAAGAGATAAACCGTACAGCAGAGGGATAGTAGAACAAACTGGAGCTTGTTTGTGTCGAAGCATGCAAGTCAAAGTAGATGATTCTAAAAATAGTCGCGTGTCTCGTTTGGGCCACCGCGAGTGCTACGAAAAGCTGCGTTCACAAGTGGTCCGCAGAGGCCTAGAAAGCTCTGGCAAGCGCCCGGCCAGAGAAGGAAGCACGTATTTACATACCTTCGCTGGCGGTATCCTGTTCGATCATCAGGCGAGTGGCATCCGCGGCAGCAGCAACATCATCAACAAGCCGAGCAGTGGTAGCGGCAGCCGCGTCGTCGGATGCTTCATCGTTACTGGACATCTCGGCGACGCTGGCCGCCGGGCCGGCGTCCTTCTGCAGGGCCCTGGTGCTCGTCGACTCCCGGTCGGTGGATGACTCCGATGTCTCGGCAGGCGGAAGTGGAACAGCAACGGTCGCGAATGCTCCGGCGGTGTCAGTAGCTACGACGGTGGGCGTCGATCCTCCGAGTTGCTCAAGCTGTTCCGAGCTCTCCTGGGCCTGTCGGTCCGTCGGCGAATCCTCGGCTTCGTCTTCGTGCTCGTCGGAGCGATTCTCTGAACTTGTGCGCGCCCCCCCAACGCCACTATTTACATCGCATCGCACGCTTGACACGGCTCGCGAAGCAATATCGGTGGCCATCTTACTTCTCCCTCGCGGTGGACGGCGCTGCGCTCTCCTACGCCTCTCTATATAGCTACTATACTTTGCTGCTTGTCTCTTGTCTCTCTCTGATGTGCGCCGCGCCGCACATTATTCCCGCAACTATATGAGAGTATAGGTTTGTTGCGCGACCGCCGCGGTACTAGAAAACTAGAATCATCGCTGTATAAACCTGTAGATATAGCTATATTCTACCTGTATGCTGTACATTGCACATATAACTGTTGAATTGGAGGTTCGTGACGCGGGACGGTAGCGGGGGTATAGATACAGACTAAGCTAATAGATTATATACTGTTCTATATATTGTATATATTAATACCTATACTACGCGATACGAGCCAAGGCGCACGTAGACGCGCGCCGACCGACAATATCGTTTCCTGCCTATTTTCGCTAGATCCTTGTGATGATGGTGGTGTCTCGGGGCAAGAGAGAGAGAGACAGAACAGAACGTTACTCGCGCGATAATTATATGCATTATATATATATTACGTGTACTATATTTATATACCTATAATTGCTGCTATAAATAATTGTATGGTATGTTTACTAATAACAATAAATGACGCATTATAATCGTGCACCACCATCAGCGCCTTGCGCCGAATCCTGCATTGTTATTGTATCGTAAACTCTGCTTATACAGTATAAGTACTGCAGTTATTGCATGTTATCTACAAAATGCAGAACACTTTTATAGAAAAAAAAATGTAAATAATTATGCATGTCATTTTTTTTAATAAAAAAAATTAATTATTTTATACGCAGTATAGCTCAAAGAAAAAATTAGGATTTATTGAATATAGGTGCCGTCTATTAGGTCCGTACAGGGTAGGTAGGTGGCCTTTGCGAATTCGAATTTCGCGGACTGTTAGCAAATCCAAAATGGCCGGGTATCGTCTCGCGCAGCCGCGAATATAATAATTTATAAAAAAAGAATAAAAATATCTATTATAAAAGAAGGGGGGGTTTGGCGACGGCAAGAGACTATACTATATATATGCGAACTTTGTGCACAATGAGGTAGCTCACAGTAGACCAACGGAATAATCAGTAGAAATCCATCGCTATATCGCTGAGAGCTAGCGCGCGCGGAAAAACGGCCGACGATTACTTACGACCGATGCGCCGAGGGGTTCCGTGCAAACTCAGTCAGCAGTGCGCTCGTAGATTCAGCTCCTGACTCGAGTCGTTGGAGCGAGCGTTATCTGTAACACCCAGGAAGGAGCTGTCCAAGTGTTCTGTCCGGACGACAGCCGGTATTAAAACTCTCATATCTCGAGTACCGGTCAACCCTTGGACTTGCGCCCATTTTAATCTAAGCTAAGGACCATCATGGAAGCTTTAATTCCAGTTATTAATAAGCTGCAGGACGTTTTTAATACCGTCGGTGCCGATGCCATACAGTTGCCGCAGATCGTCGTTTTAGGAACACAGGTCGGATTCTCTGCTCTCCTATCCTTTTTTTCTTCATTCTCAGCCTGCATTGTTCCCCTGGGACTATACCCATTTGTCCTACTTCACTCTAATGATTTTATTTTTCTCTTCTTTCGATACTTATAGCTTGTACTTGCATTGTGCTAATATTATGCCTTACTTTGGTATCTTATTCAGTATCGTGCATTTTTATCTCGTAATTACTGCATTTGCCAGTGGGTAGTTATATTTTATCTTTATCCTTTTTTTTTTTTTCTAATTTCAGAGCTCTGGAAAGTCGTCAGTTATTGAAAGTCTTGTGGGGCGAACATTTTTACCAAGAGGCACAGGCATTGTGACTCGTAGACCACTAGTATTGCAGTTAGTTTATGCTCCAAAAGATGACAAAGAGTATCGCAGCGCTGAAGATGGTACTCTGGATGTCGATGAATGGGGTACCTTTCTTCATCAGAAAAATAGAATCTACAAAGATTTTGAACAGATTCGCCAAGAAATCGAAAATGAGACTGATCGAATGGCTGGTGCTAACAAAGGAATCTGCCCAGAGCCAATCAATTTGAAAATTTTCTCAAAATCAGTGGTTAACTTAACATTGATTGATTTGCCAGGAATAACAAAAGTTCCTGTTGGTGACCAACCGGAAGATATTGAAAATCAAATTCGCCAACTAGTTCTCAAATATATCTGTAATCCCAATTCCATCATTTTGGCTGTTGTAACAGCCAATACAGATATGGCGACTAGCGAGAGTTTAAAATTGAGTAAGGATGTCGATCCAGATGGGAGACGTACTCTGGCTGTTGTCACAAAATTAGATCTTATGGATGCTGGTTAGTATATTTATTTTTGTCAAGAGCTCTATTAAATTATGATTAACAACAAACATTCTTGATTGCAGGTACTGATGCAATTGACATATTGTGTGGACGAGTGATTCCTGTGAAATTGGGCATTATTGGTGTTGTGAACCGCTCTCAGCAAGATATTATGAATAAAAAGACCATACAGGATGCTTTGAAAGATGAAGCTGCATTTTTACAACGTAAATATCCCACTTTAGCAAACAGAAATGGAACACCTTACTTAGCAAAAACCTTAAATCGTTTACTCATGCATCACATCCGCGATTGCCTACCAGATTTAAAGGTAAAATTAGTATAAAAAAAGGCAAAGATTAGCCTTATAAATATCGTTAATCGTCAATAGCCTTATAAATATCGTTATTTTTTTTTTTTCAGACGCGCGTTAATGTAATGGTTTCTCAATTCCAAACTTTGCTCAATTCATACGGAGAAGATGTAGGAGATAAGAGTCAAACGCTTCTCCAAATTATCACGAAATTCGCAAGCAGTTACTGTTCAACCATTGAAGGTACTGCTAGAAATATAGAAACAACAGAGTTATGCGGAGGCGCGAGGATTTGTTACATTTTTCACGAAACTTTTGGTAAAACCTTGGATTCCATACACCCGCTGGCCGGCTTAACTAAAATGGATATCCTAACTGCCATTCGAAATGCTACTGGCCCAAGGCCTGCTCTCTTTGTGCCTGAGGTTTCTTTTGAACTACTAGTCAAAAGGCAAATTCGCCGACTTGAAGAGCCTTCATTGCGCTGCGTTGAACTTGTACATGAAGAAATGCAAAGAATCATACAACACTGTGGAACAGAAGTTCAACAAGAAATGTTGCGTTTTCCTAAGTTGCATGAGCGCATAGTCGACGTTGTTACGCAACTTTTGCGCCGTCGACTTCCTACGACGAATTCAATGGTATATATTTGATTGTTGATTAAATATAAATATCAGAAACGATAAGTTAATGTGCATGCCTTGTGTTTTCTTTGTTTATAGGTGGAAAATCTAGTCGCTATAGAATTGGCTTATATTAACACTAAGCATCCAGATTTTCATAAAGATGCCGCTCTTGTCTCCTCGCTATTGAAAAATGCCGAAATGAATCAACCAAAACAAAACAGAAGACATTTGTCTTCCTCTGCTACTACAACTACTACTACAAATGCTATCATCCCTGTTCAAGAAAATGTAAGTAAAGTGTGCCTACTTTTTTTCAATAGAATTTGCATGTAGTTGATCCTGTAAAAAGTGCCTTGGCTTTTTCTATAGAGATTTCATTTTATGCTATACTAGTAATAGTAGTACATTATGTAACACAGGAATAATCTATTTTACTCTAGTGTTGTATAAAGACATTTATTCACGACTTACCTATAAGGTCACTGTCAGTACAAAATAAAAAATGCTAAATATCTGAAATCAATAAATGTCTATTTTTTATAAGTTAGCAAATTAGGTAATTTTTTAAAGAGCAGAAATTATTTTGAGTTTTGATTTTGGAAAATCTTGTTATTTAAAAGTTTCATACAATAATAATAGCATAAATTGAGTACACCATCTCTATGCCTTTGCAAGTATCCTGTTAACGCTTGTACTGTGTTTTCTTGTACTAACAAACACCTTAGAGACCGTCATACAATCGAGATGACTACAATGCATTTTCGGAGCAGAATAACAAAGAAAATATACAGCAAAATCATTGGCTGCTCAGTAATTTACTACCACAGGGCAGGACCGAATCAGCTAGTTCGGTAGACGGATCGCCAGTACGAACCCGTGATGAAACGGCTTCACCAAATCCAAATCAAAGTCCCGATGGTGTAGTAGAACTGCAAAAGGGTTCACCTCAACAGAAAGCAGTTAATCTACTACCTGAAGTACCAATGCAAACATCTCGTAAACTCAGCGATCGAGAACAACGAGATTGCGACGTTATCGGTAAGTTTAATTTGATGCAATTTATCATTGTCATTGCTTATTTTCAGAGAACATTTATCAATAATTCATTTATTCTTTCAGAGAGGCTCATTAAATCGTACTTTTATATTGTTCGTAAATCAATACAGGACAGCGTACCCAAAGCTGTCATGCATTTCTTAGTTAATTACGTGAAGGATAATTTACAAAGCGAACTGGTCACGCATTTATACAAGTCGGATCATGCAGAACATTTACTAAATGAAAGTGAACACATTGCCGTTAGGCGCAAAGAAGCAGCTGACATGCTTAAAGTGAGTTATTAAAAGATTTTTTTTTTTTTTAATAAAACTAATACATTTATTTACTTGTTTGCTTTTTACAATTTCTAGGCCCTCACCCAAGCAGGTCATATCATCAGTGAAATTCGTGAGACGCATATGTGGTAATCTAGCAACTTTTTCGCTGGGCTAGTTTCAAATAGAATGAACAGTGTGAAAACATGATTTTAGATAAGTTGTTCAGCAGACACGTCTCGTACCTATGTATATTGGACCTGTGTAAATACGTATTCTTACTTTTCACGCGAGCAAAAATGTCAGTCTCATTCATTAATTGGAGCACTCATCTCAGAGAGAAAGAAAAACGTTGAATACTCAAAACAAAGAAAAGTTGTAATTTATGTTATTTACATTTCGTACCAGTACTTGGTTCAGCTGAAATCGCGTTAACATGCCATATTAAGTATATATGTATATATATCACGCAATGTATATACTTAAACTGAAATTGACGACATGGCATTTAAACATTGAATGATCGATTGTTGTGTTTTAACTGCTTCAAGACTCGGCTCTGACAAAATTTTGTCAATGCAATTCGCGTGTTCTAATAGTAAAGGTAATGCATCCTCATAGTGTCCGTCGTACATTTTTGTCAGGGCCGCTAGTCGTTTTTTCATTGAATTTTGAAGCGAGGCATAAAGCTTGCTAGTCTCAGTCTTTTGTCCACATGCAATGCACTCTGTTGCATTTCTGGTTCTACGGCATTTTTTGAAACACTTTTTACATTTAAAATTAAATTTGTCGCTCGGCAATGCAATCGGCCAATCGGCGAGACAAGGCTCGCATTGGCAGTCAAAGTAATACTTTTCGGCCAATAGCTGACGCCTAGAATCTCTTTTATTCTCAAGAAAATGCTGTCCATAACAATCCAGGATTTCCGAACCTTCTGGTATGTAACGAAGAGACGTCACAACGACGGTACCTGAACAAAAATTGAGATTTTGCATTTCTTATCCGGACAGTTTCTCGCGTGATTAAAGCATTTTTAGAGTACTTATATACGCACCATTGGGAAAGGAATGCCTGACGATGTTTGGATAGCAACTGTGATTGGTCAAGCTAACCGATGTGTAAATGGCACCTCCGACGTTGCGTGGCTCCAAAATCTTCGTCTCATCGTCGCGAACGTTTTCGACTATTTCATAAGCATTACATTTGATGGCTTGCATGTTATGTAATAAAGCTACTGCCAAAATGTGTAAATGCCTTTCATGGTTATCAATTTCTGGATGGAAATAATTAAATGAATAAATAAGGCTTTTTGCAAAAAATATTGAGTGGATTGCTCGTTGAAGATTATCCTTCGGATCCGCGTCGGCGCAGTGACTTTCCAAGTTAAATACAGTTTTATAATCTCGCGGTTCGTACGAAGCTAACGAAGTAATATCCAGTCTATCCTTGTCATTTTCGTGGAGTTTTAAAAATTCTCGATCAATCGAAAATTCCTTGTCGTTCTGAGCGCGCAAAGCGGCGGATACTACTGTCCTATACGCCAAGAGAGAGCTCGTTTTTTGAGCTTGTTTGGCGTAAAAATAGTCAAAAATTCTACACTCGTACTTGTGGAATTCACTCCAAGCCTGTTGCCGGCATTCCTCCGAACAAAATTGTACCTGCAAAATACTTCGTATTAGTTGATAACATTCAATATCGATATATTGCATCGCCGCGTGAATAAATAATCGTCGCATAGAATTACCGCTTGACAATGTTCACACGGCACCCTAATACTCTTTGCCAATTTTAAGGAAGCGTGACAGTAGAGGCAATTTCTGGAAAGCGCTGCGACGTCGGTAGTAAAGGCAAAAGGCCGATCCACTATTAGCACAGTACCGGGCTTGATGTCTCTCGTTGCGTATAGCTTCCTTCCCTTCACCTCGTCACTGCCCAGGGCGACCGCATCGGAGCAAGAGGTCAAAAACTCGTTGCGCTTCCTGTCAACCGTCGGAGTCCTTATCTTCGTTTCGGCAAAAAGATAAAATAACACATGGATTATAATGAGGCAGTATAAAAGCAAGTATATTAGCCGATCTCTCTTCGCGCGATTAAAATCTTATTTATCGCTGATGTATAAATTTAGACATTACTTGATTCATTGCAGTAGCCGCACGGGACGAAGTTGGATCGACGAGCGTCTGCGACAGGGCCAAGCTCTGCTTCTTCTCGAGAAAGTGTTTTAACAGCTGAGCCTTTTCGATCTTGAACTGGTCTTGGCTAATAGCATCAGGCTCACTGCAGCGTTTCCTCGCCAAGTGGTCGATCCGATGCATGGCCTCGTTAAGTGCGTTCCTCGCCTCCGCAGTATTCTCCCTTTTCAAGCAGTCCGAGAGCATCAGAAGCACGTCGATACGACTTTCCTCCATCCAGTCGCTGTCCAGCGAATCAGATGCCAATTGGGAGAAGAATCGACAATCTTTGCTGCAGCGCAGCATCTCGCCCGAGCGATACCAAGCCCGGACGCGCTGCAAGAGCACTTTGAAGAAGATGGGAGACCTAGGCGGTGCGCTCAGCAACGCCTCCGTCAGCACGGCTGTAACTTTGTCGACGTTCAGCACGGCAGTGATAAGCGATGACTCGCACACCGGGCCGATCTCTTCCAAGATCCTGGCTGCACGCGTCTCGTCCTTTACCCGGAAAGATTCGCCGATCGGGCAGCTTGAAATCACGGCCTCCGCGACGGACTCTAGACTGCTCACCATTCCTGACCTGTCGTTGTTGCGGGACAGGTCCGAGAAACGTTCGACGAAACCCTCGCTCGAACTCGTCAACAACCTGACCCGGCGCTCGAACTCCGCCAGCAGGCTGAAACAAAAATTTTCCAATATATGTATAATGCAAGTGCAGCTTTTTTCAGCTAGACAATAGCGCGCACCTATGCACAGCGTTGGTCCGGTACATTCCAGCGAATGTCGTCGACTCCGAGTAGTCAAAGTTATTTTCTCGCGTTGTTGTGAAATGCGTCTGCGTCGGCGGCGAGACGAGTCATTAGTGCAGCGCCCTGATGCCCGACGCGAAGAAGAATGCAAATGAAAATGCGCAAAATAGAATGGATGGAAAATGATATAACAGGCGCGTTGTATTGTTGCCTCTAAAATAATTATATATAACTCTCACCCTGATGCCGCCGCCGACACATTGCGAGCCGATGATGCTGATGACATGCTGTTGATGCGACGTCGTGGAACTCTCAACCGGACTGTGTGTTTTGTATAAAGTAACTATATAGCCGCGTAGACTATGTGCGACGCGCGTCTCGGTATTAAAAGTAGTAGTCTGAGTCGTTCCATCGAAGGCTACCGTCCGATTCTTCTAAAATTAGATTTTCGATGCGCGACAGAGACTACGTTCTTTCAACTTTTCCCGCCCCGCCCGCCTGGGATGATGCTGTATACCGCGTGTGGTGTTATAACTATAGGTAGTTATTATATCCTCACGCTCTTTATATGCGCTTTAGAGCCTGCATTCTATAGCGTCTGCGAGGACGTCTTTAAAGATTTTCCTTTTGGAAAGGCTGTTCGGAAAATAAGCTGCTGATATCGCGTACGATGGTAAGTAGTGCATTTCACACGAGAATCCGTCATTAGTATTGTGGATCGCTTCAAATCGTCATGATCTGAAGCGCTATTTTTCAATCGCGCACTACCTACTATAGCCGTCGAACCGTTTGGTGTGGTTCAAATTTTGGCGGGCTTGACTCTCGAACGCGATAGATCGAATATAGAGGACGCAAGTTCATGCTTTCGTAAAGACCATGAAAAGCGTCGCCTGAAAATCGTTGCTTTGACGCTCTTTCTCAAGCTACTTTGTGAATACACACGATCGAATATATAGATATGGATTTGTGACTTTGTGTGCGCAATCAGTCATCGGAGTGGAGTGTTCAGGAAAACTGATAGGCTGATGTCATGCAAGTAGTAGGTGCAGTCCTTCTATCTTCAATACAATCCTTTCCACCTACAAAAAGGCCAAAGATTATTTAGTAAAGATATTCAACTTTACTAAAACTATAGGATGACTAATTAACGTAAAAATTGCGTGTAAAACAAGATAATAGATATATAAGATATAAATTATATACTTTCTCATAATAATACCCTTGTGTGTACATAATGACGACGAGCACTAGTGAACCAGATTCAGCTCCCAAAACTAAAAAACCTTCAGGTTAGTCAAACTTGAAACTTTTTATGATTTTTCTTTATGAGTTAATGTTGAATGTTATTTTTTAATTTATATTATAGACAGTGCCTTTAAACAGCAACGGTTACCTGCATGGCAGCCCATACTTACTGCTGGAACTGAATTACCAACTTTCTTCGTCATTGGTATAGCTTTTATACCAGTCGGTGTTGGCCTTTTGTATTTTTCGGATGAAGTCCAAGAACGTGTCATAGACTACACTGGTTGTAAATCAACTAATTTTGCACGAGACCAAAATTTAAGGTGCACTGATGTGATTGCTAAGTACCCTACACGTGACTGTTTCTGCGAGGAAAATTTTACATTGCCAGCAGATTTTAATGGAAAAGTATACATGTATTATGGTCTTACTAATTTTTATCAAAACCATCGACGTTATGTGAAGTCTCGTGATGATAACCAGTTATTGGGTCAATTAAGTCCTCTGGTTTCTAGTGATTGTGAACCCTTTGCTAATATAGATAAAAATGGTACGCTAGTACCAATAGCACCTTGTGGTGCTATAGCTAATTCTCTTTTTAATGATGAACTTAGCTTGTACTCTCATAGTCATGGCTCACCAGTGCCATTATTAAGAACTGGAATAGCATGGCCTTCCGACAAAAACATCAAGTTTAAAAATCCACCTGGGAATTTGAAAGAAGCATTTAAGGATTACGAAAAACCGAAGAATTGGAAAAAACCTGTATATGAGTTAGATCCTGAAAATGAAAGCAACAATGGTTTCAAGAATGAAGATCTAATAGTATGGATGAGAACATCTGCATTACCTACTTTTAGAAAACTCTATCGAAGAGTAGATCATGATCAGGATGGCTTTAAAGATGGTCTGCGTGCTGGAAACTATACATTGAAGATTAAATATTGTAAGTTATCCGTACTGATAAACTATCTTCATTAAGAATATATGTTGATTATTTTAAAATGTTTGCAGCATATCAGGTATCAGCTTTTGAAGGTACAAAAAGAATGATTTTGAGTACAACATCACTTTTAGGTGGGAAAAATCCATTCCTTGGAATTGCATACATAGTAGTTGGATGTGTTTGTCTACTTCTGGGAATTGCTTTACTAATTATACACATCAAATGCTCAAAAAGGTTTGTATGATTCTATACATTGAAATAAATTCTATAAATTGAAAAACAAATTCAAAAGATAATAATGTATCTCACATAGTCAATGACAAAATCGATTAGAAACTCTCTAATTTTTTCTCAAATTCCTCATGTTAACTAATATAGTTAATGATTAATCGAGGAAAAAAAATTATACAAAAGCTAGAACATTATTTTTATGTTGACATATAATATGTATATTTTATGCAGCAAACTTATCTAAAGAGGGTCCAAAATGAACATGCTTAGGACTATCTGTCCTTGTAAGTGTTTCAGAGAAAAAAATAAGTTTATGCTCATCTGATTCTAAAAATCTTTCCATTCATTTTTGCAAGTGTTTTCAACCTTCATTATTTATTTTTTAAGCTTGAAAAAAAACTTTATACTTTGTAAAGTACATACAAATATTAATTTAAGAACATAGTTATATAACATTCTTTCAGAACATGCGAATCAACATAAATTATGCATTTTTCATCAAATTGAGCTTTAATTCTTAGCTCTTCATAATAGAAACACAAAAATAATTGTTGATTGTGCATATTATGTCTGTGTACTCCCAAATATATGTATCTTGTAGAAAAGAAAGCTAAACTACATGAGCATAACAACTAAGAAAAAAAAGAAAGATTCAAATGAAAATATTTTATAAATAATGAGATTAGTTGCTTTCATTTTGTTTTGATTCGTGCATGATATTCAAATTGCAATAGAAAAGCTACACTAAATTTATTTCATACAGTAAAAATTAGTTACAAATACAATTCTTTAATATCTTAGAATTTGATAATCAATTGTTGTAAAACATTGATTGCATGTTGAAAAAATAAAATAGTACTTTTCATTTCTAAGGCGTCAAATTGTATTTTCCAGCTTGCAATTAGTACAAGAATTCATTTACTTTTTGCTACTATAGCCTATAAGAATTATTTAACCTTTACTCGGCGCTTGATATGTTTGCTCTAATGTACTTAAAACCAGTGCATCATGATCGTTTGCCTGATTATTGAATGTTTAAATTTATTATTTGACCTTCTTCTAAAATCTTATCTACATTTTAATTGGGTAATAATTATTCTTTTCTTATTCTACAGTACCAGCGATATGATCAACGTCAACCCAATAACTACACCGTATCAATGAATTGATTACTTTGGAGCATTGATGGCATCAATTATGACCAAAGTTTATAATTTTAATAATGTAATTTCTCTAAAGTACAAAATTAATTAGCAAATTTAGTTGCATTTACATAACAATAACATTTTCTTTTTGTACATATAAATATTCAAAAGATATGGTTTTCAAAAACCTACAATTAACATACACAAGTTTTACAGCATTTTTCTTCACAATAAATCTACATTTTGACAAAAAAAAGAGAAAGTTAAGATTTATATCCCTAATTTATGAATATTGTTTGCACAATATAAAATCTTTTATCTATATTTATACTTAAATAAATATATTAAAATATGATTTATGTTCAAGATGAAAAGTACTTAAAAAATAAATTAAAAAATTTAAAATAATCATAATTTTTTAATATAGTATATAACAATAAAAAAAATATATTTTTTTTCACGATATTAAAAATTATAAATATGTCTGTTACATGGGTGTGTAAAAACAATAAATGTATATATACTTGATCTTAATTATTGCAATTTTAACAAATAAATTTAGCTTATTAGCACAGCTGTTTCTATGGTAACTTTTTATTTGATAACAAAGTATCAGTGTACTTCCAATTGTTTAGTTATGTAAATAATATTGATAATGAAATAAGTGAATCTTGAATTGAAAGTAGATTGTAAAAATGAAACTTTTTAAAACAATTTCGCGATTAAAAATTAAATTTTTCTTTTATTTATTTTCTAGATTTATATTAAGAATGTATAGATTATTGAAATAAAAAAAAAATTAACAAGAAACATTATTGGGTACTCTAGTATTTCATATCCTGCATATTATGGATAAAGAGATTGTATAATATAAAGTTATGACGCAATGAATGAATTTTAAAGTTGGAGCCCTGCAGTTATTGACATTAGTGACATGGTCAATAGAGAGTCAGCATCAGTAAAGTTCTATCAATGGCAGCCGATGTGTATATACTATAATATTGTGTATATACGTACATATTCGCAGTTTCACAGGCATCGGCCGCCACCAATATTCCACCGAATCAAGTAGCGCCCAGCGACGACACCGACAGTCGGTTGGTTGGCTGACTAAAATATCGAGATATTACAATTTGCCATTGGCGCCATTGCATTTTGCGGGAACTTTATGGGCCGTGCTAATGGCAACAATGACAAGTTTGTGATGGCCGTTGCCAGCTTACGCGAGAGAAACGCGTTTACTCTTGGATATACAATTATTGTCTTCGATATGAGTTACAAGTTGAGTGCATAAGTTTAGTGTTTTGGGTTTGGAACGTAACTCGATCAAGTTCAGGTTCGAGTGTGAAGTAGTAACTCAAGTCAGTATCCTTCAGCCCGAGGAAGCCGTTGATCGAATCATTGTCAAGTCGGTAGGTTGTGCCTTTAACGGCGGAGCAGTAGCAGCAGCAGCAAATAGTAATAATCAGTGACTCGGGGAGTATCTATATCGCGATACGGCCATCAGCAGCGAACCGAGCCGACGAAAAGCACCTTGCGATATGCGAACCCATCCTACTCTCCGAGTAAACGCACTCGCGGCCTTGGCTCTCATTTTCTCTGTCTCTCTCTCTTTCTCTATCGGCTTGTTGGTCTCTTGCAAATCGCGGCGCTCTCTTCGTGTTTTGTGCCTTGCTTGTTACCGCCGCCGTATGATACCTATATATACATACACAAGCAGCTGCAACAACGCATCGCTAGTGCCTACATATGAGTGCATCGTCCTCGTCGCCATCGCATCAAATCCAGATCCAATCCTATACCGATGCATCCCGCCGCTCTCTCTCTCTCTTTCTCTCTCTGCCTACCTATACCACCTATCTACCTTTTCTTTTGTTTACGCCTTGTCACCTTTCTCTCTCTCTTTCTCTCTTCCGTACCGCTGCCTCTGGCTGCTGCTGCGGTGGCGCTAGTTTCTCGTCTCTTTCCCTCCCTCTCGACTTCCTACCCCCGTACCCCGTGCCCCCCCCCCTCCACCAACACACCTCCCCATATGCACTCTGCAGATTAGCCAGTGTGTTCAAGCGACTTTGTGCAGGCTTTGTTGTATGTAAAACGGACGTACATACATATCTTTGCAATATGTACCTATTTTAACGCCGTCTGTTACTTGACCAATACAACAAATGCGCGTAAACGCTTGGATACATTTGTAAACATATATCGAGTAGGTACATACAGTCATTAAATGAAGACGTGCGAGTTCGGAAAGACGAGTGCATTAGTACCGCGAGTGCATGGAATACCCAACATTTAATAGCTCAAGTAAGTAGGCTGTGCTGTGAATTCAACGTGTTGAGAGAAGCCTCTTGAGGCTTGCGCGCGCGCGAGAGCAAGCGTCCGCGCGTCTGTTATACATCTAGTCCTACTGGTCCTTACAGCCTGCTGCTACTGCTGCTGTATAGTTGTATACACTTATATGAATGTGACTCCCTGTGATGCGCGCACGAGCGGCCGCCGAGTAGCTAGTGCGCGAGCTTCGGTCTGTTTGGTCAGACCACCCGATTTTCAATCCTGTCCAACTTCCGAATCGCGATACTTTTACCAGAATCCCTGTAGTGAACCGAGAAGTGAGATACTTTTTCTGCTAACGGCAAGACGTTCGTCCGCGAGATAATAGTTTCTTTCTGCTGCAGTAGTATATACGTATGTGCACTCAAGACTCTGCGCGCTACGGCTTCTAACCTCAAATCCCCTCGACTCCAGACTCTCGCGCTTTCTCCAGTTCCATCTGCTCTTGCTGCTGTCGTTCGTTTGGCTGATTTTATTAAACTCATTTTCATTTTTCAGTACAACCACATTTCGTCTGCTCTGGAAACAGCAAACGCAGCTTGGCAGTATTGTCCCTGTGTACTGAGACTTCAATCTACAATGAGATGCTTGTGAGTTCTGCGTGTCTACTACTTACATGTACAATGCCAGCCAATTACTTTTGGCTTCTTGACTTAGGATAGCTTCTAGAAACATAAAGGTTTTTAGTAATACGATGTTGTAAATGAATAAGCACTATGGACTAAGCAAGTACATTAAACTACTGAGGATCAAGTGAAAAAAAAAAATGAGATCGTTACTGTGTCCTTTTTGAGTGATTTTTGTTCACCATCAATATTATTTATAAATGGGTGAAGTTTATAAGCAAATGCAATTGAACGATAAATCAGAGTACAAACATTACTCTATAGTTTACCTGTTCTTCAATGGATAACATAGTTCAGAGAAGATGTTAAACAAGTTTGTGTAGCTAATGTGAAAGTGTTATTGAAATCAAAAAAATTTCACTAGAGTCTGTGCACAAGTGCTTTGACAAGGGAATGCTTGTTAAAATACATTCACCAGTGGAAGAATCAACAGAAACTACATGCATGTCAGGAACAGGCAACCTTGGACGTAAACGCGTTGAGTGGCGTCGAAACGCCAATATTGAAATTCGTCAGTATCTGAGGAACATTACCCTCCGAGGTTAGTTGGCTTTTGTTGCATCTGCCATCAACAATGCTGCAATTGCTTTTTACATTTCTCTTATCCTTCCATCATCAGATATATACTTTGACAAGTTGAAAAATATAACAAGGGAACTATTAGGTAGCTAAACGCTACCCAGAGTTTCGAGGTGCTGCGTGGGCATGCAGCAGCCTCAGTCACGCCCTCTCCTTGGGGACTCTGTATCCTCTACAACATCCCCAACCACACATCGCAACAACAACCCTGTTGCAGTGCTCACACAACAACAAGTATGTGAAATAGTATATATAGTTCGGTAGATGATCACAATGGTATCATATTTATTTATTTATTATTTTTTTTTTTTTTCAGCTACATCAGTTACAACAGCTTCAAACTCAAAATTCAGGACCACAATCTGTAACATTTACTCTGCAGCAATCGGGTGGTGTAAGGATTTTTGTTTATTATAAGCATTATCACCAATTATTGTGAAGCCATTGATTAATTATAAACTTCTCTGTTTTTTACAGAATCAAGAGCAGGCAAATGGCTCTACAACAGGAAATCACATACTCTATGTAAACCAACTGAATCAATTAAATCAAGGTCCCATTAATTCTTCTGGGACTGGTATGGGCCTACCCCCGGCCACCCCCACTTTTGGGGTTGGCCTTAATATGGGATTGCCATTATCGTTATTAAATACCAGTCTTACGTCCTTAACTTCAAATGCCATAACAACGTCAAACCCTTTGCTCAGTTTGAGCCTTCCTGGGATAAATTCGGGCCTAACTGCAATAAACCCTAGTATAAATCAATTAAGTGCTCTTGGCACAAATCTAAATTCCAATTTGCCATCGGACAGTATTAATAATGGACTGTCAAATCTTGGACAAGATCTAACAGGCATGAGTTCAGGCATTAACAGACTAGGTACATTAAATTCGACCAGTATTAATTCTGGACTCTCTAATATGAGTGCAGGACTTACCAGTGTCAATCCAAATTTAACGAGCTTAAGTACAACTGCAATAAATCAAAATCTTGCCACTATCAATCCAAATCTTAATACACCAAACTCTGTTTCATCTACTTTGAACTCTGCAAATTTATCCACCAATATAAATTCATCTTTGACCCAGCAAAGTGTGAATCGGCCCTTAAATACTATTTCCAATTTTAATTCTCCAAATAGTAATGCACAGTTTCCTTTTCAAACTATTCAAAGCATACAAAGTATTGCTCCTCATATTGTTGGTTCAAGTATTGCAAATGTTGTAAGTTCTGCCATTTCTCAGAGCCAAAGCAATATTACTTCAACTGTACAGTCTAGCAACACTGGATCTTCATCAAGCGTTAGTAGTATTTATACTAACACTAGCAGTGGACCGATTCTTGCCACAACTACAAACACTGCTCATGGATCAAATACTAATCAACAAATAAATGTTGCACAGTTTGGCATTATGAGTTCTAACATGCCTAATATTATAACGTCACATGTCAGTACAAATGAATCCAATCCAAATGCTCCTATTAATACTGGATATCGGCAATTCTCAAATCAGAACATTAATCAATCTACTGGTAACAATCAAGCCTCAAATTCAATTATTTCTAGTATAAAAACAATGCAGGGTATTCAAAATCAAGCTAGTACTTCACCAGGTAGTCCATTTTCTATACCAATGAAAAGTCCGGCATCTAATATTGCTCCACCAACTCCAAGTCCAAGTCCAAATAGGCTATTGCTTCGAAGTCCTGCATCTAACTCTGTTCAATCTAGAAATAGTCCCAGTCCAGTATCGACTGCAACATCTAATGCCAACTTTGGAATGCAGTTGCAAAGCCCAATGCAAAGTCCCATTAGTGTTGGTCAAATACAGAGCCCAGTACCCAGTCCTTATCCCCCTGCTAAAAGTCCTCATCATTTAGGTGCTGGGACAAATTTGAGTAATAAGAGTCCTGCACCAGGAGGTAGTCCAGGACCACCAGTAGTAAGTTTTTTTATTACTTATTATTAATTGAATGCCAAACAGTTTAGATAAAGTAAATATATGAAATTGTATTGCCTACTAGGTAAGACCTAATACACCAATTTTACAACAAGGGATGCAAGTTTTACAAATTATTCATGGTACCCCTCAAGGATACCAGCAAGCTCCTCAACTAGTTACAAGAACTCATCTTTTTGGTAATCAACAAATACAAATTGCATCGTCAGCTAAACCAAGTAAACAGCCACCACAAATATTACCAAAACCTCCATTACAACAAACAAATGTGGGCCAACAGAAACAACGAGTGACAACCTCTATAACCAATCAGGTAAACTAAACAAAATTACACACATTATGTACATAAATCATAAATTTCTTGATTCTTTTTTTTTATTTATTTATTTTTTGAATAAAACAATAAAATATTTATTTTGACTTGTAGGTAAACCAGCAATCACAACCTCAGCTGGTTCTAGCTGGTCCTCAACCAAATACACAAACAGCTACAATGATTCCAACAGCTTCAGGTCTTCTATTGAATCAGGTTGATATATATTTTATAACTTTTAACAGATTCTAGCATGTTTAATACTCTGCTTGCTATACTTTTCAAAAAAATACCTTATACTGCTTCACATGCTTCACTTTAGTTTATTATATTTAGGAGCACAGCTTATCAATAAATAATTTGCTAAGAAAGTATATTTTTAATTATTTGCCGTATTTAGAAAGCATTAACTTTTTTCTTTTTTTTTCTCTCTTAAGCTCTGCATTCACTTTAATTTTTTGTTATGTTTTACATTACCACATTAATCACATTTTTCTCAGAATAATTTCACTTGAATATTCACTTTTGATATTTTTGTTTCATTACTGTGTCCTTTATTTATTTATTTTAATCCAGTTTCACATAATTCATAAAAAAGATCTCTTGTAGAGATTTCATAAGGGGCATCTGTATGTTTTTTTTTAATTGCTTTGGTATATAGGTTTTGCCATCAACTGGACCAGTAATAGTGCAGCAGCAGCCTGGTGGGGTCCAACTGATTCTCAGAGCTCCGACAAATGCTCAACAACAAACACATACTGCACAGGTGATGGTTTCATCCATTCGCACATTCATAGTCATAATCTAACAATTCTTGTGCAAATTTTTACATATTTCACATCATTTATTCAAAATTAAATTGAAATTTTTTATAAAAACAAAAATTATCATAAGGCTTTTCATGTGCTTCTGTATGCTATAATACACAAGTTTATAAAAACATGTATTTAATTATTTATAATTTATATTTATTTAAGGTTAGTATAATGCCGTTTTGTAATACTTAATAATAAGAATCTTTTAGCTTATACTATCTAGTATATATTGTTGCTTCCTACAAAGACTAGCACAACTCAAAGAAGACCTATTTTAAGTGGTTATTTTTAAAGCACTAGACTAAAATAAATTCGTCCAGGACTTGATAAACTTACAGTATCATATGAATGATGCCTCAAGTTTGTCAGGTCCTAGACCAATTTATTTTACTCTGGTGCTATAAAAATAGCAGATTGAATTAGGTCTTCTTTGAGTTGTGCTAGTCTTCGTAGGAAGCAACGATATATAAAAAAATAAATAAGATAAAATTTATACAAAAATATATCACGCATATCAAGACTCATTTTACATATTGCAGCTGACACAGCAGCAACTAGTGAGGGTTGTCACAGCACAGGGAGTGCAACTACAAGGTCTTGCACCAACTTTCTTTGCTGTTCCCAATGGTTTTTCTTCTCCAGCACCTCCAGTAATTAGGCATACACCTTCTAGTCCAGTTCCATGTAAGTAGCCTTTTAAAGCACCTTTTGTGACAGAATAAATTTTTATTGATTTTTTTTTTGCACAGCTAATTCAAACAACAATGGTTCAATAGTGATACAGAATACAATGGTACAAAATTCACAACCACAAATCACACAACCCACTGCCATTAATACATCTGGAAATGTTCAAAATTCACAAACACTTATTGATCAGAGTTTGTTACCTCCTCCAAAGAAAAAAGCGAAGAAAAAGAAGAAAACTAAGAAAAAGGAAGAGGAAGCACCAAAACTTGATCTTGCTAGCATAATGAAAATATCAGGCATTGGTGATGATGATGACATGTTTGACACAGAACTCACATCAGAAAGTGAAGCTCCACCGAATTCTCAAATAGATATGAATCCGGTGCAGAATCCTCCAGTCATTGCTATGCCTAATACTTCAACCCAACAAAATGTCATGCAAATACCTATTTCAAACGCCACAAATGTACTTTCAACCACATCTTCTCAACCGAAAACAGAACAGTTGAATTATAACCATTTGGTGAAACAGCTTCAAATACCTGTACAAAGTACTATTTCCGGAGAGCTGCGTTTAGCTGTTGATGAAGAAGGACGTATAGTTTTGCATCATTCACCTGAAGTGAGTCAATCAGAAATTAGTCAAGCTCTGATGAGAACTCTGACGCAAGGCGGTAGTCAAAACTCTCAAATTATTTCTCAGCTGTTGCAAGCCCAGTCAGTAGTACAAACACCTCCAAACACTACTAGCAATAAACAAAAGTTTTCAAAATCGCCAGTTTCAAACACCTTATCTACAGGACTTCCTTTATCAAGTCCATCAAATACACAGGGAACAACAACAATAGTTACGCCTCAGCAAGTACATGTCAATTCAAGCTCCAGCAATCTGCAAAATTTCAATGTTTCTGGCATAACACAAAATACTCAAGCTATGTTATCTTCAGCATCTCCAAGTATACCCTCTAATGTTAATATCACTGCACAAAACATAGGTTCTTCAACAAAAAATATTGTTTCTAGAAAAGTTTTTGATGCTAAAAAACAAACAATGGTTGATATTAAATCTATGACTTCTCAAAAAACTACTGTACAGCCTTCTCGATCTCCGGGGTCTAATCAGATTACAACAATCAATCAACAGCAAACTAGTACTATTCAACAAACAAAGTGTAATCAAACGAGAGTTCGGAATACTTCTATTAATGTAAATCAACAGCAAAGTCTTAATAAGCAAATAGTTGTTCAAACAACAAAGCCCTTACAAAGCTGCACACCTGGTCAACGCAATATTCAATTAATTAAAAACAATCAAAATCAGCTACAACAAATTAGCATCCAAGAAGATGGTACAATTGTACCACAGAATGCAACTGTTTATCAAAACATCAGTCAGCAAGTATCTGCAGCACAAACAGTTCAATCTCAAAATGTACAGCATATGTTTGAGCAGAGTTTGCAGCCAAATGTTGTTGACTCTTCGTTACGAGGATCCGTAGATGGCATCACAATTGAATCAATAAATGTTCAACAAGCTACAGCTAGTAATGTGCAACAGCCTCAACAGCACACTATAAACTTTATACAACAAAATATTGGCAGTAGTATTCCATCATTAGAACATAATTTGCAATTTCAAAATGATGTACTGCTTTCTCAGCAATTACAAGGGAATCTAAATAATGCCAGACAGCAGAAAGGAAAAACCATTAATACGAGTTCAGTGAATAATCAAACATTTGAACTTCAAAATCTTCAAACAAACATTGTAATCTCAAATTCGCCTTGCCCCTCACAACAGCAACAACAACAACAACAACAACAACAGCAACAACAACATCAACAACAACATCAACAACATCAACAACATCAGCAGCAGCAGCAGGAGCAAATAAAAGTAGAGGCCGACAACTTGTGCCATATCAATTCTCCTGCAGCTGCAATTTTAAATAGTGCACCAAAAATAACTCCTGAAATATTAAATGCTTTGAGTAATTTAAATCCAAATGATCAATTGTTAATTGCTAATGCTAATGGACAGATGCAAGTAATTAGCCAACAGCTCCTGCAACAACTACTATCAGGTCAGATAAATGCTCAAGCCCAAGCTCAAGCCCAAGCTCAGGCACAAGCTCAGGCACAAGCTCAAGCCGTTCAAGCTCAAGCTCATGCTCAGGCTCAGGCTCAGGCACAGGCACAGGCACACGCACAACAACAAAATCAAACTCAAAAGATAGTGATTGGTGATCCAGATTCTAGTAGTTCGAGTTTGCAGGAAGTTCAAATTAACACTCCGACTAGCCAGATAATAGTTAATAGTTCCGGTGGTGCTCCAACAATACAAAATAATATTCAAAATATTGTAGTGCAAGCTGCCCCATCTCAGATGCCACAGCAAATACAAATTCAAAATTCAGGATTCCCAAGCCAATTTATTGATAATTTAAATCAGCAACAAATTCGAAATCTTGCAAATAGTACAGCTACAAACCAAACGGTAAATCAGAGTGTTAACCAAAGTTGTGCTCCTAAAAAAGCGAAGATAGTGAAAAGAACAAAAGTGTTGACTGTGACGCAACAAACGGGAAAAACTGTTAATGTTTCGCGTTCTATGATTGTCAGTACAGCTTCTGCCACGACAACGACTACGACAACGACGAACACAACTTCTCAACAAAAGTTAGAAACTCCAAATAAAATGCTCAATTTCCTCGCACAGGTCGTTGACAGTAACAAAAACGAGTCTCCACAGCTTGTTAGTGTCAATGGACCTCTAACTTCTGCATCTCCCACTTGTCAAGTGCCTATTTTACCGAGTGGTCAAGTTGTTCAAAGGGTACAGACTATACAATTAAGCTCCCAAAAACAACAACTACTCACTAGCAATCAGGCTCAAATTCGAACTATACTTGCGCGGAAAAACAATTCTCAGACAGATCAAGTCATTTTAGCTAAATTGTATCAAGAGCAAGCACGAATATTAGCCAGTGGTAAAATCATCAGCAGTACTTCGCATCCTATTACAAGTGTAAGCTTCTAACACTAGTTACCTAAATTTTATTATTATTTATATAAGAAGAAAAAACTTAATATTCATAATTTTTAACAGGAATCCGAAACCACGATCAGCGTAAACGTAGTATCGTCGACGACCTTGACTTCGAGTAGTGTTGCTCAAACTTCGTCTAAAAGTCAAACATCAACAGTTCAAACTCAAACTTCGATAGCAAGTCCTACGACGACGATAGCAGCGACTTCTCAAAATATTAATGTAACCACGTCATCGCCTAGTAGCATATATTTACCAAATATTACAGTAAGTTAATCGAATATTTTAAAACATCTGTGGCAGAACAATTAAAAATTTTATATTGTGTATTTTAGCAGGTACATCAGGACCAGAACGTAAAGCCAGTGGTTCCAATGAAACAAATGCAGCAACAGCAGCAAGTTCAGTCGCGAATTGAGATTGATGAGGTTGAATCTACAAGTTGCCAAATGTCTGTTCCGTCCAGCTCAAGTACAGAAAATTTCGGCGGTCCTAGAGAAATTCTGGAATCTCAACAAACGGCACAATGCCAAGGCGATGTTGTGGACGTTAAACCTTGTATTCAAGCAACAAGTCCTATTATAAAACAAGAGTTAACCTCTCCCGTTCAGATTCAAGCTCAAAATGCCTCGCCTGCGGGTCAGGTGATGTCTCCTCGAATGACCGGTAAGCAATTGCAGAATACCCAGAACAAGCTCTTGAGTCCTGATAATCCGTCGACAAGTCCAAGACAAGGTGTCAAAAGAACGTCAAGTTCTAGTCCTGTATGCCGCCAAGTGAATCGAACTGATCTGTGAGTATTGTGATTGAAATTGTTCGTGTACTTATGTGTTAAAACAAATTTTCATTAATCATAAAATTTCCTTCCCTGCTAGATTTGAGCAACAATTAAAAATTGATCAAAATGGTGCAACGAATCCTGACGTTAATACGCCTTTCCAAAGTAAGCGTGATGCTTGTAAACGCCTTGTAAGATATCACTGTTTTAACGAGCAAGTGCTTAGTTCAAAAGATTTGGAAAAAGCTGACGAGATTTTTGAAGAAACGGCAAAGCATTTATTAAGCAAATTTAATTCTATGATGAATAAATACACTTACCTTTTAATAATGGAGAGCATGGTAAGTTGTATAGGTATTATGAAATAATAGAAAGAAGACAATTAATACTATTTATTTTGCTTAATTTTAGCGTGAGACTAGGACATCCGAACTTATGATGATCGACCGAATGATTGTAAATGAAGAGCAAGCTACTTTGAATAGGTTGCGTGAACAAGAAGCCAAGGTGTTAGTCGGTAGGTAGCCAATAGTAAATTATTTAAGCTGCTCAGCTTCGAATCTAAAAGACTTACGTTTCAAATTAAAAAATCGGTCATTTTTCAGATGAGAAACTGTTGGTGCCAAAACTGGAGCCGCTTTCGGAAGACACAGATATGCCTGAAGCAGCAATGTCGAGTACAGAGGTTGCTGCTGCAGCTGAGGTCAAACTTGAGCTTGAGATGGAGGTAGGCGTAGGCGTAGGCAAATCTGCCGACTACGACGAATGGTTGGAAATTCAGAAAGAACTAGGCGTGTACACGTCGACGGAGTTGGGGCTGGCTGGAAAATGTTCTCGTAAATCGAGCAGGGCGCGTGCCAACGGCGAAAACCGTTTAGAAAACAGTGAGGCAAGTGCCTCCGAGCTGGAGCGCGACTTGCTCGAGGATACGGAAAGCCTTGATGGACTGGCTCTGTATGCACAGGCCCAGTGCCCTGCTCGGGCGCAATCCAGCGAGCGTAATTCCAATCCTGAGGAGCATGACGACATAACGGCTCAGGTGCAGTCGGCCATTGATAGCATACTTAGTCTAAAGAAACGGCCACAAACGGGTAACAGCCAGAGCGCCCAAGCCGAGGCGAATGATAAGCTACTCGACCAAGCAGTACGCAGTATCCTTGGCTCGTGACCCTCCTCTAGTAAAGTTTATTAAAGTCGATCTCTATCTGCGCCTTGCGCCTTTCACCTCGTGCGTCTCGCTCATTGCTCTTTATTCTTTGATAAGTTAAAGCTGCTCAAGCAAGAGGCACTTTTCGTGCATCAATGCAGATTCTCTTTTTTAATGATGCCGACCTGTAATACAGCTTGATAAATAGCAAATAGCGCAGTCCCCGTGTCGCGCAAGGCCTTCTTTTGTACAATGGCCTTTATTTTAGCAGCTATTCATGTGATTAGATAGCTAAATAATCAACTCGAATACTTTCTTCGAATACTTTGTAATGTAATTTTGTAAAATTTTATATATTTAAAAATCATTTATTCCAAATAAGTCACATCACATTAGTATGTAACGTAAAATGCATATTTAAAGCAGAATACCAATACTTGAGACAAGTACAGATGGATTGGTGAATTGTACATATGTTTTTAATGTGTATTATCATATTAGATTATTATGATTATAATTATTATTATTATATAATTTACCATTATTGTTATCGAGATTCATTCTCAGAATAATCATAAACTGCTATAATTGTACATTTTTTCTATCGCACTTAATCGCAATTTCCGGCAAAATAGAATTGTAAGACCGGCAATAAATAAGTGCTGCAGAGTGAGAAAAGGTCATTAGAATATTGTGAAAATGCGTTGTTTAAGAAAATGGGAGAACAAGACAAATTAAACTAGTCGAAGAACGTAACTCATTACTTGAAAAATTTTTATAACAACCTTGCGTGTCGCATATATACGATAGATTGACATTTGAAGCTGCCATCAATTTGAAATTATTAAGAATCAAGTTTTCCATTATCGTTTTTTTTTCCATGTAGTTGTAGATGAAAAGTATGTATTACCATTACAAAATATTAGTTTACAAAATAGCTTGACTTATTTCTCTTCTTTGAAATATTTTTAAAGTTTAGTCTACTATACTGATAACATGAGTTAAGAGGTCTAATCGTGAAAATCAAGTTTTACAAAATGTATAATTTTAAAGTTCTCGAGTGGTTTGAGCGTCTCCTTAGGTAAAAGTTTTCATTTAATGATTAATTTTGAAGGTAACGTTTGCAGAAAATATGTGTGCGGTGAAAGGATACTCGATATAATTTTAATGAAACTTCCAATCAAGGTTTATTAAGCGGGTTCGCGAGAATTTATTTATTACAATTATTTTAAATTTAAATTATTGCGTCGCTCTAGCACATTATTGAAAGCCTGGAGTTGATTAGTTTTTAATCGAATAAGCGTTTATCGCGTGTGATTTATACTGGACCTAGTACGTTCGAATATTGAAGGTTTATTTTCTAAGGGCTAGTAGGCAGACAAAAAGGCAGGGGGTAGCCAGTGAGCAAACAATGCGCACACTCACACTTGGTAGCCCTCAATGTACACAGTGTACAAAGAATATTCTGCTAAATAAAAATAAAACTTAACCAAGACTGACGTATATACCGATAATGAAATGCAAAATACTTGATGTAATTAAGGAATGAGTACCGTTCATTTGTACATAATATTTAATTACTCTCGAAGGCGGTGTGACTTATTACTTTCTAAATGCGAAAAATTTGACTGTAAGAATAGTACTTTAGTTCCTCTCAACCATTTTTACTTAACAGGCATATTTTTATTTCGCCTACACAAACGCATATCTCAGTCAGTTTAGGCTCTTCTTTTTATTAATTTTGTATCTAGAAACACTTATAAGATAGATTTTCACTTTCTGGTAATGTTTTACAAAATCGTCAATCGATAAATTGTAGATAAATGCATAATCGAACGGTATATAATTCAAATTACTTGACAAAGCTGTTATGTTCCTATTAGATGCAAAATATTTCGACAGATACTCCGTTATCTTATACTTCACTGCATAGATAACGCTGTATTTCATTTTTTATTTTCACTTTAACATTGCATTTCTCCTATCTAGTGAAAACAAGTTTTAATCGGTGCATATTCCAATGCAAAGTAACTCATGTAGCGGTATAAACGTGTTGCAGAAAAATCAAGCGTATAAATATCAAAATGATAGCGCAAATCTGACTAAACTCTTGTGTCTCAGTTCTCTGCACATCTGATGTAACAAATTTTCATAGCTAAAAGTACCTGAATCATTATACAGTTTAGGATGATCTTTGTAGACGGTATGACTTAAAACATATTTCAACAGTTCACAATTATAATATTAATCTGTACGCATTCGTAAGGTTTTCACACTCTAGTGCAACCATCAAGGAAACTACGATTAAAAACGTCTATTTAAACCCTTTGTACCTAGAAAGTACGAAATTTATATTATAAAGTACAAATTTTTTGGTATACATACAGTTTTTTTAAATACAACTTGAAAACAAAAAGTAATTTTTAATCATGTCTCAGAGTTGATAGTCTAAAAAACAATAACGTTTCATGTGTATCTTTTTAGGAACATAAAGCAACTTACTAAGTTAGTTTTTCTCAATAATGTTACTGCTTCTGTTGTCATAAAAAACGTAGGTACTATTTTTGTATTTAACAAAAAGAAATGTGATTCTCATTTTTTTTTTCTGAATTGCAAACTAAAAATCATCAGTATAAACATGATTTTTAATACTGAATAATGTTAAATAAATTTGTAAATAACAGTAAAATATTTATTTTACCCTTTTAACAATAAATGTCATTTTTCACTTGATGAGATGGAGTGCTTTGTAAAAAAAATTTTCTATAAAGGTGCTTGCATTTAATGGTTATTGAAGTTACTTCATTCCGTACGATCATGCATAACATACAAAGTAATACAAATTTTATTGGTGTGATATGTAATAATGATCATCATAATTGTAAAATATAAAAAAGAGAATGACAGTGTTTAGATCATTAGAGCAAATAGTTAAAATCTGAAACTCTAGTACTTTTTGTAGTACTGTGTTTCTTTAACTAATTGTTTTTTTATAAACACAAAAAGCAAATTTTCAAGAGTATCTCTTTGAAAGTGAATAAAATAATTTTATTACAAGTTTTTGATAATCAGAAACTTGTTTTATTTCGAGACGTTGATAAACTAAAGCACGATTGATTTTTTGAAGAAAAGAAACCGATTTCTTTCAATATTTGTAGATTATACATACATAGGTACTAAGAAACTGATAAATGATAGAGTGTTCACCTATTGTAAAACTATTCTCCTACTATTATTTAATTGTTCTTAATAATTATTGTTGCGATGAATAATGTTAGGTACATGTAATAATAAGTATTATTATTGTACTATTAAAAACGAGTTATTTCGTCTGTATATTAGATTTAAAATAAGAAAAAATAATTTTATAATAAAATACTAATTTGATCTAAGCGTTTTTATGCTTTGAAACCTGCTATCAATTGTAGATTTAATTTAAGGTGAAGCGGAAGTGATTTTAAGGGGTAATTAAAAAAAAAGAAAAACTTTTTGAACAGTGGTGCAACCTGATCATTTATTTATAGTGAACGTTCTATTTACATCTTGACAACTTGTTTATATTGTCGCAATAAGGGAGTTTGAAGCGTACTAATTCGATTCATTTAGTACAAAGATGTATGTGCTAACAATAGATACGTAGTCATTATTGCAGCATCATAAAAATTGATTACCTTCCCAAAATCAGAAAAAAATACTTATATATACTTGAAATTAAAATTGATAATATAAAACAAATTTCGTAGATTAAAAATGGGCTAATGTTTTCCCAAAAGTTCTTTTTCATATGTTTTATTTTCAACTTTTTTTTATCTTAGGAAGGTAACAGAATTAATGGTCTAATCTTTTTTTTTCTTTTTTTTCTAGAGTTGTGATCAGTTGACGCATTTGTTAGAAATGTACGATCCTTAAGCTACTCCGTATTTCTTCTTCAGAGATTCTGGCATTTCTGGTGGTGGAGGACGTGGCATACGCAGCCATACCTTTACAGCATCATAAATAAACCATTGAGCAGCAGTGAGTGTACCAATCATGACAATCCTAGGTGCCAGACCCTTCCATACTCCACCGAAACCTAATTTCTTTAATACATCAACAGCGCTTGCTCCTTTTTCTTGATTTAGTTTGGATACAACCTAATCAGGAAGGAAAATATTAAAATTAATAAACATAAAATAGTGTATCATGAACTAAGGGTGAAAAGAGTAAAGTCATTGTCAGGTTATCAAAAACTGGTTTGAGAAAAAAGTGAGTCCATCTGTTCAAGTTTTTCACCCTTTGGTTAGAAAATGGTCATAATTATAAGAAAGACAGTAAATGTAGATCTGTTACAAAAAAAAAATATAAGATTTGATGATTTTACCGAGTCGGCAGGATGTGATACAATAGCACAGAAGACACCAGCAATATAACCAGCAGCAAATGTAACAAGTAATTGCTCTCCTTTAGTACATTCTGGACGTGGTTTTGGTACAACATATTTGTAGAGAAGTTCAACAGTGCGCTCAAAGCAAGCAAACTTCATCATTGTGTATGGAATTTGTCGGAGCCATAAGGGTACCAGCCCCTTGTAGAATCCACCAATACCTTCTTCAGCATGGATTTTGGGGAAGGCCTCTCGCAAGGTATTAGCAAAACCAGGTGTGGTTTGGATTTTCACCTGAAATTCAAGAAAAAACAATATGTTTAAATGTATGTCTACATATGAAAAGGAAAAAAGAGTATTGAAAATAAGCAGTTAATTCGATAAAGAAACTGCAACTGACCTTGGCAGCTTCAAATGGTGCTAAACCAATATCAGCGAAGAATTCAGCGGAGGCAGAAGAAACCAAGTACAAGCTTGTTCTGTACTCGTAAGATACTTCCTCTCCAACCAGGTTTGAATATTGTACTTTAAAGACTTCATAGAGTCCGAACTTGAACATTCCTTGAACGGAATAGCCAAAGAATGTTGGAGCCCAACCTCTCGCCAGACCTCTTGAACCATCTTCAGCCAGGGTTACCTGTGAGAAAAATGTTAGATTTCTTTAATGTTCAACAAATGAGATATTATTTTAATTAACAACTGACTGATGATGATAATAATAATGACGATGGGTTAGAATAAACTTACGCGAAATCCATTGACCACCGACTTGTATTTTTCTGGATTGACTTGAATACGGCATTTGACTAAATCTAGAGGAGTGACCATGGTGTGGGTGAGACCACAAGACAAAATACCTCCAAGACCGCATAGCATGAAGTAGTGGTTGGAACCGAATTCGCAGCTGTCTGTGAAGCAAAGTAAACGTGAGAGTTGGAAAATTTGACAAGTTATTTGTAGGGGGGATTCGCGCGTGTGAAATGCGTTTTCACCTGGCACAAGTTCAAGATCGCGGTTTCATACCTTGAGCTCATTCTCGCCTCTTGGCGATCGGTTCGACAGCGCGCGAGAAACGCGCGTGGCCGATTATTTTTACACGTTCTTTTCGTGTCTCTTTTCAAGGCTACAGTAGGGCATTGCAGCAGATGTACGTACGTACACACATACATACTGATGCGGCTCATATACTTATATAGGGGTGTAGGTAATAATTTCATCTCTGTCTTTTAGCGCGAAAAAGAAAATGGCTGCCACCATTATGCAATGCGCGCGTGTCCTCCCTTTGGCCTAAATCGCAAAGTTAATTCAATAATTTCGTGACATTGGGCTGCGCCAAGTTGGCAAGTCAAGGTTAATCTAGGAGGTTCGAGACTCAAGATTAGGTAGACAACTCCTCGAACACGTCAAGTCGAGGAGATCCGCGAGTCCTCGGCGTACACGATTGCGCTCGTTCGCACAGCACGAGGACGAGAGCTTTCGTCGTTGCGCAGCTTGAGAGAAATCGAAGGATTGAGGAAAAAAAATGAAAAGACAGTTATATAATGTTGTAACTTACCGCCTGGCAGGGCGTCAGCGGCGGCGATTGTTCGGCCCTTAACCAGAGCTTGGCTTGTCTTGGATGCGTCCATTGGAGAAGACCACATTTTGTCTTCCGGCTTTCCCAGGTTTTCTGCTACTACGCGGCCTGCGGGTAGTAGAGGCTCGTGTTCGATCTGTCGAAAAGCAGAAAATTGGAGCAAGTTGTCAAAGAGAGATAAAGAGGGAGGGGGTAGATAGAAGTGTCAGTCAGGATATACACTTGCGGAACAGAACTCCCGACTCGTGCTGCCGTGCCGATGCCTACTTACCGTGGAGGCTGGAAGGAGAGTGGGCTCTGGCAGCTTTCAGTCTCAGAACAGCGGCTGCTCCTCTGCTGCTCTGGCAGTTTTGACTACTGCTGCTCAGCTGCTCTGCGCGGCGGCGGCGGCTACAACTACTTTGCACGGCACTCCACTAATCCACTATCTATATATTAGTTTTGTGTGTGTGTGTGTGTGTGTGTGTGTGTGTGTATAGTATAGATATAGTACCTGATATACGCTATCGTCGTGCGCATACGAAATAATATAGTAAAATGTCAAAAATAAATATCGGTTCAATCAAAACTGTACTCAAAAAGTCTGAGGGGTGAATTTATTGCTTTGGGGTATTTCCTTCGACCGACTTTTCTTGTTTATTTCAATTCGGTAGATTAAATTGAAAAATCTAGTCAAAATCAATTTGATTTGAGAATAGCTATAATACATATACAAATTACAAGGTATATACAAAGGGTAGGTATTAGTACAAATAATATATAGATACATGGATGGCGCTAAATGCGGAACACAAGTATTTTTGCGCATGCGCAAAGCAATAGTGCTCCGAAACTACCGCATCAGTCGCCGCCGGCAGCTTGGGCTCCGAAATCGCAGAAGCACTTCCCAGTGGCCCTGTCTATCTCCGCCGCCACATGAACGTTCAAGATTCCGCAAACCCATCAAGTACTCACATACTCAAGACTGAGGCTACCCTCGAATCTGGCAGACTGGCTGAGCAACGATTAGAACGCTCTTCCGCGTAAGACCCGAACTTGTAGCAGTTGTGTAGCCGTCGTGTAGCAGTCGTGTAGCAGTTGTAGCTTGCCTGTGCTTTCCTCTACAGCACGCATTTTTGGCTTTTTCAGTTCTATTCCATTTGAGGGCTGTGACTTCGCAATTTGAGGTTCGTTAAAAACGCATTTTTTCTTTAAGGACCGCAACTCCGAGCTTCTACTCGAGAAATATAGAGCCACTGTCTATTGCCTGTGTGTGTATACTATATTTCTATATATATTATGCTTGTATATGTGTGAAGCGCGCGGGCTGCGGGCAGCATGCTTGCCGTTATACGGTAGCTCGCGCGCGAGAGCTCTTCTCTAATACCTACTGGGCTCAATGCTCTTGCAAACTCCCATCTCGTCCGAGTAACTGACCCCGAATATATACTTACATCTATTACTCACCTGTCAGAGCTGTACGAGTCCGCGGCTAAGGCTTCCTACTGCTAGCATCGTCGCTTGTTTGGAAGCTGGGCGGCGGCATCGCGCTCTACGAAATGTCCAATTCATCTTTCCTGCATTATAATGCTTACCTACTCCATTGGCTTCTCTCCAATTTGTTTCATATCCAATTTCGCCTCACATTCAAATGTTTTCATTATTTTAGAAATGTCTGAATCAGACCTACTGAGCAACGAACAAATTGACGGTCTGGATGGTCTAGAGAATGGGCAAGACGGTGATTCCATCATGCAGTGCGACGGTGTAAAACGAGACTTTAATGAAGCCAACATCGATGATCCAGTAAGAGACTACTACTATTTCTACCTATGCTTTACATTTTCATTCTCTATGCTCAAATCATTACTGAATCCACATCAAGTGGATTGTATTATTAAAATGTTAAGTCCCTTGACCAACAGGAGCTTGAGGCAATCAAAGCACGAGTTAGAGAAATTGAAGAAGAAGCTGAAAAATTAAAGCAACTTCAGTCCGAAGTCGACAAGCAAATGAACATGGGTAGCCCTCCAGGAATCAGTATGTTCATTCTATTTCTGACTTGATACTGACTTTTCTCCTATTTTTATGAATGCCTTACTTTTCTGTTTCTCAACAGCTAGTCCACTCAATATGTCAATTGAAGACAAAATGGAAGTAGATAATAGATCTATTTATGTTGGAAATGTAAGCAATTTATGTTATTTACGTTAATTCAAAACTTACTCGCGTCAATTCTTCGCATATTTTTTAATCAAACATATATTTCTTCCAACAAGGTTGATTATGGAGCAACTGCTGAAGAACTGGAACAACATTTTCATGGATGTGGCAGTATTAATAGAGTAACCATTTTATGTAATAAATTTGATGGACACCCAAAGGGATTTGCGTACATTGAATTTGCAGAACGTGATTCGGTACAGACTGCAATGGCAATGGATGATTCAATGTTTAGAGGAAGGCAAATAAAAGTTATGCCAAAAAGAACTAACAGACCAGGAATGTCTATGACTAACAGGTAAGTTTATCAAAGATTAATCTCAAAATGATATCCGAATTAATTTGATCTTTCATTTTCAGAGGCCCAAGGGGAGTCAGGGGTTACAGAGGAGTAGCTCGCGGAGTTAGTCGAGGGAGTGCATATTTTGGATACAGACCTACTAGACGTCCAAGGTAAATCTGATTTTTCAGCTTCTAATCTATTGAAATTCTCGACAAAGTCATTGATTTTTCTCCTTAACACAGGAGTTATAGGCGCGGTTATTACATGCCATACTGACCAGTTTAGTCATTGCTCCAATTTTGATGAATTAAGGTAAGTCTTATACCAAAGTTTCCTATATTTATCCAAGTGGTTATTTCCTATAACACCTTCATCTTAAAATAATTTTATTTCACCAGTACTAACCAAAATTGCTTTTTAATCCTACAAATTATTAACGCATTCATTTAATTCCAATAATTTTTATTTTATGTTATGTACAATACAATGTCGTCAATTATTAGTCTTTATTTTCGTTAATAATTCTTGTTCTTTTTTTTTAATTTTCTCCAAATTGCTTTATCTAATCTTTATAAATATATGAACCAATTATTTCTGCTATTATATTATTTTGTAACAAATATCTCGCAAATTTTTATATATAATAAATAGGTTCCAAAGAAACTTCAGTAAATAATCTAAATTAAAACTACAAATATTAGAAATACAAATTTATTTTGCTTCTTATGATATGTCCACAGAAAAAAAAACACGATGGGGAAAAAAAGAAAAAGAGAAAGACAAAGAAAAAAAACGTCATGTGAAAAAAAGATTGGACAATGATGGGCACAATTATACAATATTTGATGATTTTAAAGAAAAAGAAAAAAAGAACCGCAAGCAGTACAGAAAAAAAAAGAATGAAAAAAAAAAAAGAAAAAAATATATATTGTAGAACTACGGCCAATCAACATTGTAGTTCAAATTCTTTTGTCAACTTTCATACTTTTGTTTTGCAGACATCTTACTCTCATTACATGAAAAGTTAAAATTATATTTTATTCTAGTTTGCAAATTATTTAAAGATGTTGGAAAAGAATATTTTTTCATTTGTACATTCCTGGAGTTAGCAACAAATCTTAATATTACAAAAACTGTTTCTCTATTTTAAAAAACTTGATAAGATAATTCTTAGACTAAACAATTCGATTTATGTACATATGTACAAAAGCTTTAAATACAATTTGATCCAAAGTATAAGTAGTAATTAAAATTTATTTATTAAAATATTTCGCATCTTTTCTAAATATTGTTCATGTTAGTTCAAATTAATTTAATACTCAAGAATGCAATGTTTCTAATTTATACTGTAAATATTGTATAAGTTCAACGTTATTTATTATTTTATTTGTAATGAGGAATCGCTGTGGTGGTAAGATGTCCGCAGCAACTTTTTACAGAGAGTAAATTTTATCAGATTTACTGTTGAGTTAATGATTATAAAGAAATGCCATCAAAAAAAGCAATAATTTAAATGAACTACAATGTAAAAAAACAAAACATGCATATAGATATAAATATTTATCTAGTAATAATATTTGTAGTCAAACATGTACTTGCCCGGTAAGTGAAAGTTGCTAATTAAATAATTTTTTTACTAAAATCATATCAAACCTTTTTAATTTCCATTTTTTTTATGCAACTTTCATTTATTTGCTTACTGTATGTTTTCATATCATGAATTACAAAATTGCTGCAAAAATTGTTTCCATAAAATTTTTTTGTAAAACAGTTTGAAATAGAAAGTAATAGTGAGATGGTATACCAACAAGTTTTTCTAATTATAAAGTATAAAATTGAAAAGTTCATATATTTCCTTGGTTCCTATGTCACTAAGTATTTTACAGGAGCAGCACAGCATCAACATCTTTACAATGACTAAAATTCGACATATGATAAAATGCTCTTTTAAAAAAAAAAGTTAAAAAAAGTAAAAAAAAAAATTGTATCACATGAATGTAATAAATAAAAAATAAAGATTTTTTTTATTAAAACTATGTACATTTCATTATTTCCATCTATATTCATAGGAATGTAAAATCATTGTATTCAATAAATATTTCTTATAATGTATCGAAAACAGTTACACATGCTTCTTGAGTTTTATTCCTTTATTTGTTAAATCATCTGTTGCTTCTTTGATTTGCTAAAAATAAAAAAATTGACAAATTTAATAAAAATAATTTAAACGGGATGTTCAACTAAATATACTTTGAAATCTATACTAACTTTCTGAAGTTCAACAGCTGCATCTTCACAATTGTTAAAAGTGAATACGCGGTACAATACAATTAATGCAGCATAAATACCAAATAGAAACAATAATATAATTGGAAACCAATAGTGATACCATTTAAGAGTTGTAGGCGAATGAATATTTCCTGTAATTAAAGCAATCCAGGAGCCAAACAATAAAAATGCAACAATCAACCATTCCATTAACTTTGTCATCTCTGAAAAAAAAAAATAATATAAATCTTTAATTACGATAATATTTCAATAAATTAAGTTAAAAGTTAATTTATATCAGTTCCTACTTACTGCAGTGGATGAATTATTGTAATTGAATGACAATAACAAAACCTTTAATAAAGGTAAAGGTTTATAGTTTACATTTGGACACGTATTTAGCGCAGTACATAACCGCAAATATTGACGAAGATGTATGCCATGTGTTGGACAATTTCAACATGTCCTTATTATTGGACTAACCAATCCAATCGCTTCGACTGCTCCTGCATTCCACAAAAGATACCGCACGACACGATTGGTCATATGCGAGTTCGAATGCTCGAATCGAATCGAATAGCCACGAGCTACCGAGCTACGAGATGCCGCTTGTTGACTGTCACTGATACAGCACAGTACTTAGCAGAAACTCTATTTACACGTATGTCTCTATTTTGTATTTCTGCTGTCAGTCTTGCACGTGCATCCGTGCATGTGTATATAAATTATAACCCAAACGCCAAGTTGTAGCATGACAAAAATAAATAAGTAAAACTTAGCAGTATTCACAATGGTTCGTAAACTCAAGTATCATGAACAGAAACTATTGAAAAAAGTTGACTTTATTTCCTGGGAAGCTGACAACAATTTGCATGAAGTAAAAGTTTTGAAACGTTATCAAATACAAAAGAGGGAAGATTACACAAAGTAAGCACTTAAGACGTTTCGTTATTATTTACATATTAATCATGATAATTAATAAGAATCGTTTCTTTGTCATAGATATAATAAATTGTCACGAGAAATTCGTGAACTAGGAAGGAAAATAAAAGAGTTAGATGCTGATAATCCATTTAGAGCTGAGCAGAGTGCTGCATTGTTAGAAAAGTTGTATATGCTAGGAATTATCCCTACCAAATGGGATCTTTCGCTGTGTCAAAAAGTTACAGCCAGCTCTTTTTGTAGACGAAGGTTACCTGTGGTTATGGTGCGCAGTAAAATGAGTGAAAGTATAAAAATGGCAACTCAACTTATCGAACAAGGGCACGTACGAGTTGGACCAGAAATAATTAAAGATCCAGCATTTTTGGTTACTAGGTAAGAGAACATAAATTAATTTTCCACATATGTATATGTTTTTTTTAATAATCACTAGCCATAACGACATATTTCTTTTCAGAAATTTGGAAGATTTTGTTACTTGGATTGATACGTCAGCAATTAAGAAACATGTGATGAATTATTCTAATGTTGTAAGTATTTTTAAATAATGTACGCTCGTTATCCATAAAATAAGTCATTTAACTTACTCTTATTGTTATTTTATTTTCAGAGAGATGATTTTGAAATGTAATCAAACCCTGCGTTGTCATTGTATAAACATTTATTTTTAATAACTATATAATATTATAATGTATCTCTAAGCGCCATAAGCAATATTGCCTAGATAAAATTATAATAAAGTTTAAGAAAAAAAATTTTAAAAATAATTTTTATATATTAGAAGTGCTTATCTTGTGACATCAATGTCACCAATTCCAGTTCGAGAAAGAAGAAACGCAGGTAGGATGAACGAAACTGGAGTATTCGCTGAATAAATAGATTCGCTGATGTGAGCATCTACCGTGGCGCCCTCATTCTGTTTTCCATTCCATGTTAAATCCGCGAACTGCGGATACGAGACAAAATATATAGTCTAAAAATGTTTACCTCTAGGCTCCTCCATAAAGATAAGACTATACTTATTCTATTCGTTAAAAGTGGCATCAGCGCTAGCCCGCCCCTCCAAGCAGACGCACATATAGCGCTATAGGTATAGCTATTTAGAATTTACGTAATAGGACAAATGGAATACGGAATATGGCGGCAGATTTCCCGCCAACCTACACTTTGCCCCGCACATGCGTGATGTATTCCGCGAAGACCTACATCGATATACATATATGCAAGTGACGGCGGCAGCGAGGCGAGGACAGAGCGATGCTGATGTTTCCCTATCGTATGAACGATGAACGCGTGCACAATTTTAGGCGCCAAATAGCTTGCTTGTGCTGAAAGCCAGAAAGAAGAAAAATCGCAGTGCGCCAGAGAATCGAGTGATAAGTAACAAGTGGCCCGGCGTGTCCTGGTCACTGTTCTCGTGAATTTTGCCACAATTTTCGCAAAATATTTTCCAATTAAGCCATCAAAAGCAAGTACCTACTGAAGTACTGGACCCGGCTGACAAATTCATTGTTCGGCCGGTCCGGCCGTCTCATCAAGAACACGAGGAGCAGCGCGGGCTCATTGTTACCGGCTTGGCCTAACTAATACTAATTAGAACAGCCGGTTAATCTTCAACATGTTGAGTGTAGCGCAAGCGGTTCACCATCCGGAAACGCCGGGATCCGCTTCCAAACATTCCAGCTTGGGTAAGTAATCACCATTTTACCTCATTTTCTATTCTCATGTCTTTTTTATATCTCTAGCATCCATACTCTTTTTTGTAGGGCATTCTTGGTCTTCAGAGAGATCTAGTATGCTTAAACGTCGAAAAACAGAGTCAGAATGCTGTATTGTGGATAAAAAGCCTACGACAAGTTCTATTGAGAGCATAACCAAACAATTTCATTTTAATGACCAGGAAATCACTTTGACGGCAATTCCAAAAAATCAAAATCAAATGCATACAAAAACTTTTACAAAAATCCAAGAATCGTCCATGGATGACAGTTCTCAAGAAAATGACACAGAGGACGAACAAATATCTAGTACTGTAGCTATGTCTTTTTTGAGCAACTCGGGAGAAGTTCAATTAATTAAGCTTAATTGTAGCGATAATAAGAGAACACATTTAAATGATAGCATTGATGATGCTCACAACAGTCCAGAAATACCTGACGTCGATTCAAAACAGAAAGATGCTTTTCTTAATCCAATAGCAGAACTTTCTGAAGTTACTATTGAACCATGCCCAAAATCTAGAAAAACCTCATCAAGAATTGCTATAGCCCAAGAGTTTCTAAAGAAAAAGGAAACTTCAGTCAAAGTGTCGTTCTTTACATCTCATACCAATGAAACCTCTGACACTCATTCTAAAATTACACCAGCTGCAGACAATCAGCAATTTGAGTCAGATTGTACTAAGGCTGAATTGGAGGCAATATTTGGAACTGATGATTTTGATAAACCACTTTTCAGCAACTCAAAGTCTCCTTTATTTGATGGAAACTCTGAACATCAAATATCTGTTCCAACTGTATCTGATTATGAACCTTTTAATGTTGGAGTTTCTTGTGATTGCTTTTATGTAAATAGTAGGGATAGACCACCTTATGCAGCAGGATTTCCAAATCCACCAAGTGAAAACAGATGTTGGATCAACTCAACTCTACAAGCATTATTTTCCATTCCAATTATGGATGATTTGTATACATTTGATGCTCTCCATACTTCAAAACTAATGTCTTCACTGTTCAATGTATATCTGTATTGGGAAAAAGGCATCACAGGGAGCCGTATATTTGACTATACTTTTAAGTAAGTATAAATCTTAGAAATTAAAAGTAATCTTTTATTGGATAATTTATGGATCATTTTTAAACATTACTTATATTTTTCAAACAGCACATTTAAAGAAGAATTATCTGCACTGGACAAATTGTATTCATCAAAAGCCCAGCAGGATGTCTCAGAATTCATCATGAACTTGTTAAATTTTATTAAATCTGAATTTGATAGTATATTGAGAAAAGAATCTCAACACACAGAGATTGAAAACATACCAAACAATGAGCAAGATGCTCCTAGAAGGTTACAAAATGCCGTCGTTGATTCCAATAAAAGATTACCTCTGGTTGATATTTCGACTACTACTACTACTACTACAACTACTACTATGCAACTCAGAAGTAAACAGCAAAATGTTAAAGCAAATTCATCTGCGACAAAACATAAGAATGAATCTCAAGATAACTCCAATCTAATTGATGAATATTTTTCACTTTATATGGTGGAAAATTTGGTATGCAATGGTTGTCAAAAAATAAGACAACAGAAAGTAGAAAATTTAATGTTATTTGTTGATTTACCATCCGATGATCATGGAGTTACTGTTGATTTGGTCGAAATGATCAATACAACATATGGTACGGAACAAAGAAATATAAAGTGTGAAGCCTGTGAACATGATACACATAGTATGGATACAAAATTGAAAAGGCCACCAAAAATCTTAACAATCCAAGTGAAGCGATATGAAATGACCAATGATGGATTAATAACAAAAAAATCTTCTTTAGTTGATATACCAAGACTGTTGAAACTTAATACTCTCGTAATGTAAGTTTATCTCACCAAGGTTAAATCGTTTTTAGAGAAAAACAAAAGAATTATTAATGTAATATTTTTTTCTTTTTTTTGCAGTAACAGTGAAGATTTTAATCATTTACCAGAGTATGAACCAATATGTATAATATCGCATATAGGTGACAATATAGATTCTGGACATTATATAAGTTTTGTTAAACACGAAAATCAATGGTTTTACTATGATGACATTAATGTGAAATTGCTAAGCCCTGAAGAAGTCTTTAAATGTGTCCAAAATAATGCTTATGTCATTTTTTTTCGAGACACTGAACTTAGTCAAAACGTTGATAATTCAACTAATCAGAAAAAATAAAACTAATGCTGCTTGTTAAGCTTAAAACAGTGTAAGTAATAATATATATATATAATTTTTTTTCTTTGATAAAACATTCGATTTGTAAATCAATAACTTTTTAATTAATCGTTGACATGTTTGAAAAACAATGGTCAGAAAGATATAAAACAAAGCCTTCTTTAAAATCAGTGAACTATTTTTCTTCAATATCTACCATGTATAAAAAATTTCGATTATATGCATATATTCTAAGTAATAAAAAATATTTTTTTATCATTTTTTTTTTTGACCTTGTAATTGTAACTATTATTATTCTTAAAAATATAAAATTAACTGAGATTGAAATTAATTCGATTTTATTTATGACACTCATGATAGTCTAAATTTAACAATAATAATAGTCATTTTATTATTCTTAGCTGTAAAATTTGTAAAGAAAAAAATCATTGGTGATTGTTTGGAATATAAATATAAATTCATTTTTTACTTCAATTATTAATAAGCAGAATATAAAGTATCAAATTGAGTAGTTGAAACTTAATGGTTTATCAAAAAAAACTCTACCGTTATCAAATGAGAAAAAGTGCAAGTGTCTTGAACTATAGTAGTTTATAATTGCATATGTACATACATAGAAATAATGTAAAATAACTATACATATTATGTGACTATAGGGTTAATCAGTAGGCGAACATGTTAAAACTACTGGATTTTTCAGTAGTATCCTCATGCAACAGGCATCAAAGTGTTAATCTATACTTAAAGTACTTATGGTATACATAACTTGTAATGTATAATGAGAGTACATGAATGTAATGGTTGGACATTGTTTTAGAATAGCAAAAAAATATAAAATCAGATTGTTAAAAAAACAAGATTTGCATAATTATTAATTTAATTGGTTCATATTATGTATTTGTAATGCACATAAAATAATACTTATGAATACCATAAATAATTTTGAAGCTCAACACTTTGATGCGCTTGACTGAGATTTTCATGATTATATCTAAAATAAGATTTTTTACATGAATTATATTACCTAAATAAGTTAGGATAAAATTGTATTGACCTTAAATAAACCCAAAGCATGTGTATATATATTTAGTTTTATTTCCGAAATGAAATGGTTGCTTTTGTCAAATAAATATTATATAAATGCGATTTTTTACTGACACGAAAAGACCTTTTTAAGTAATAAATTTTCTCATTAATTGTTGCATGTACTTTGCACAATTTGTATTTTGTAAAACTATCTTTTTATGGCAATAAAGCTGGATTCACTGAACTGAACTGAACTGTTTTTTAATTATTTGAAAAATATATTAAATCAATGTCATTGAGAACATCTATTTTTCTTTAAAGCTGCATTAATTATATATACATGTTTACTTAGGCGAATATACATGTATTTGTAAGAGTGTCAAAGTGTATTTAAAGATGTGACGAAAATTGTATATGAATATAGAAATAAAGCGTAAATTATTATAACAAAGGGTACTGGTGTGTTGTGTTTTAAATCTGAAATAAAAATGATTTTTAAAAATGGCGTCACGCATAGCAGCCACTGCAACAGTGCGCGCAGTAAAAGGAAGAAAGATTCTCCCAACTCGGGCTGCATTAGTTTTGGTAAGTATCGTGTCGTTTAATATTTTATTTTTTAGTCGAATACACGAGTACATGTGCTTTGGAACAGCGCTAATGATTGCATTACAGCTGATCGTTGACTAACGAATGCGAAACCTAACCTCGCACTTTACCCTTTTTTTTATTGCTAAGAAATTTCGATTGGGAGTTGTGTTGCAATCGCGATTCGGGGCAACCAGTGAAATACTTATAATCTTATCGGTAATGTGAGTTTAACATTAAAATTTGAACAAATTCTTTTCAGACGAACAACGCCGTGAAGAAAATCAAAGAAATACTTAAGGACAAGCCTGAATTCGTGAGTACAATATAGTATTTAAGTATTGAGCGATGATAAGATCGTGAATCAGTGCAGCAGCAGTTAACGCTCATAATTGAGTAGGAGTAAAAGTGAACTGATGTAAATTCCGTTTCAGATTGGCCTGAAAGTTGGTGTCCGACAAAGAGGCTGTAATGGGCTTAGCTACACGCTGGATTACGCTACCGACAAAAGCAAGCTCGACGAGGAGGTCGTCCAGGATGGAGTTTGCGTTATAATCGACAGAAAAGCGCAGTTATCCCTGCTGGGCACAGAAATGGATTACATAGAAAATAAATTGAGTTCCGAGTTCGTGTTCAATAATCCAAATATAAAGGGGACGTGTGGATGTGGCGAGAGCTTTAGCGTGTAAACTGTGCGTACGTGATCGATGTAAAAAGTTAGGTTGCTTTGTATAAGTATGTAAAAAAAAAGTCTGATCTCAAATGCTCATGATTGTACATATTTATTTAGACTGTAAATAAACGAGAGTTAGTAAAAGAAAAATATGAGAATCGCTGGTAATTCATTCGACGACGATGTTTCGTAGTCCGAGTATACCTATAGTTATCGAGGGGAATAAAAGAATAAGTATGGCTGCGTGTCCTACCTATACATGTATAGCATGGAGTAAGTAGGACCGCGTTGGTGGGCGGGGAGGGGAGGAAGGAAAAAGCCGAATAAAATTTGTATAGAGGGCGCCGCACGTCGACAAGGAAGTGGGGAGGGGAGAGTGCGCAGAGACGGAGAGCCGTGAGCTCGGCGCATCCGCGGCGGGGCGTTAGTAGCGCTCGCCTAGCAGCGCGTGGGGCTAGCGACGATGCTCGGGCCGCTGCTAGGAGGCACTCGGGAGGCAGGGAGGGCATGCGAACGGAGGCAGTGAGGCACAGTTCAGTGTCGCCATTGCAGCTCTCCCGTGTAGACCTCGACTTCGCGAGCTCTGTGCGCGTGGAGCCGATTTACTTCGAGCGAAAGCCTCCGCGAGGGCTCAGCGCGCGCCCCCCCGATGCAGAGACATTGCACCGAGCTCACCGAAAGATTGTTGCAATCCCTTGACGAGGAGTACAATGTAAGTAGCGGCTCTTCTCTAAAGGCGCTGCTGCCGCCCGAGCCGCAAGCAAGCCGCCCGAGCCTGAGCCAGCTCCGCTCGCGCAAACGGCTATCGTGCCACTCGAGCGCGCGCGCGCACCGTCGCCGCCGTCGCCGCTGCTCTCCAACCCCTCCCACCCCAGCAGCTCTAATGCTCGCTCTCGCTCTCTCTCTCTCTCTCTCTCGCAGCTATACTGTACCTATACTTTTATACTCGCGCTGCAGCCAGCCGCTGCGAACGCGCTACACTGCATGCACGATATCCTCGCGCGCACTTCTCGCAGCCGCTGCGCATCGACTTTTCTTGTCTGCGTGGCGGCGGCGACGGCAGCGGCAGCGCTCTCTCCCGACTCCCTTTACCCCTCTTTCTCTGTCTGTCTCTCTCTCTCGCTCTTGCTTTCTCTTTCTTTCTTTATCTCTCTCTCTCTCTCTCTCCCCCACAATTATATGCTTACTTTCTTATTACACATGATGCCCTTATGTAACTCGCTTTTTCCCATTGCCAGGTTGTCGATATGGGAGTTGTTGTGGATGTCATCACGGCCCTGGAGAAAACGACCATCACCAAAGAGGTGCTTGAGGTCTGTACTAGCAGGATGCTATAGACTACCCTATTTTGCTCTCCCCCTTGTAGCTCGTTTTACCTCATGATCGTTTTCTCTCTATCTTCAGATCACTAGACTTGGAAAATATGTTAATGAACTGCGCCGGAAAACAAATAATGAGGCTTTGGCCAAGAGGGCTAAAGACCTGGTGCGCAGGTGGAGAGATATGGTTCTTCCATCTGCCCACTCCACACCACAACCCACAGTTGCAGATACGGCACCACCAGCGCTCAATGGTGCCAGTGCCCAGAGTCCAGCTCTAAGATGTCTTAAGCCCCAGAGCCCAGCCCTGAGAGGCCTTAAGCCACAGAGCCCCTTATTGCGATCTACATCGCTAAGTAGAGTAAGCAGACCATTGCTTTCTCTTTTTACCCACCTTTTTCTCCAATTTTCTTACAATTGGCATTATTCTTTCAGGTTTCAAGCCCATTGTTGCACAGTGATCAGTCTCATTCTCCGGTGGTCTCGCCAAATAAACCACAAGTCACTGCGGCAAACAATCACAGGTTAAATTCCAACACTGCTCAAGTAGATCTTAAGTTTGGTAGTCAGAATCACTCATCTGAAGCAGTACCACGGACTCACAGTTCAAACAAACGTCTGCGAAAAGATGAACCTGTACTTTCAAATGTTGACAATTCAAATAAAAAACGACGTCTAAATGGTGAAAGTGTAAGTGGAAGTAATGAAAATTTACAAGTGCCTAGCCCTACCTTTAAAGAAAAAATTCCAGAACTTGTTGAGCCTTCATCTAATGTTGAAAGCAATGTAGTAAAAAAACGTGGCAGGAAAAAGGGCAGTAAATCAATTAAGAATCAAGTGTCTGTAGAGGACAGCGTTAAAGAAAAATTAGCAAGTATTTCTAGAAATCCAAAATTGAAAACCACTCAAGAATTACTAGCCGATCTACAGGCTCGAGGATCTAATGCAAATGCCAATCTTTTACCTAGTCACAATGTTAATCAGCCGAAAGTTGAGAATATTTTAAGAACAAAAAATAATGAGGATTTGTGCAAATACTTGTCTGATAATCAGAATAACTTTTTGCATAAAAAAGCCACGGATGTGAGAATACAGCAAAAACCTGTAAAAAAACAAGAAAATATTTGCCACTCTTCCCAAAAATATTCAGAGTCTGATGTAATTGATGAAGATACAGTGGATTCAGAAATTACATCTGAAAACAGTTGCAGATTGCCTCAGGAACTTACAGTGGAGGAAATACTGGCCAAGTTACCTCCATTAGACCACAGTTCAATAGACTGGGGCAGTGGTGATGAGTATTGTAGTGACAATGAAAACAAAACTAATAAAGTACGAGAAGTTACTGAAGAAGATCTTGATAGATTGCATAATGCATGCGTGGAAGGTTTAAATGGAAACTTTCAACCGAGACTTTCTTTCTGTAATATAAGTGAAGCGGAAAAGACTTGTGAAGATGAAGTGAAACATGATAGTGTTATTGGTTTGCGTAGGCGTTCAGATAGCCATAAGGACGAAGTATTTCGAGAGTGGCATGAAATGCTTGCAAAGCCAAGCTTTGATGGCCAAATCCTCCACATATTGCCTTATGTTATCATCGATTAGTCATTAAAATTGTTTAATATTGCTCACAAAACATATATTTCTGCGCCAATTATGTCACTCTCATGCATAACATCCATTTTTTTTATCATAGAATGATTTTTCATTTGTTATTCATGTCTTTCATATCATATGATTGTCAAGATAGCATTTTCGTTATATTGAAAATGTATATCATATTAGGAAACAAAGGTTATGTGATGCTGAAATTTTTAACAAGCATTCAATTTTCCTAATAATAATTGTGATGATCAATCATTAAAGATATGTATTATTTTTGTTGTATCAATAATTATATGTTTTTTGCATTGGGCCTTGGTTATTCTGTATCTTTCTGACAAATTTGTTTTACTCTTACAATTACCGAAATCATATGAACATCTAAGCCAATAGAAATTACTTTCAAGTCAGAATTGCATGTTATTAATTACTAATGCATATGAGCATTCATTACTACACTATTATTCCAAGTTCATTAAATTATTTTTAAATATGTAAAACAATGTTTAGAGATTTCAATATCCTTCTTATGGATATTAAACTCAAAGAAACATAAAAATGAATGCAATATAAGTGTACTTTATGATTCGAGTCAGTGACTTGAAATTTTGCTCAATGGTTTTTTTTCTACTTAGGACATTTATATTCAAAATGTGTAATGTGGAAAGTTTACCACCCAGTAATTTATACATTTTTCTGCTATGATTTATTATAGATTAAGCCAATTTGATAAATAATTTGATCATTAGAACAATTATTTTAATAATGTAATAAATCGTTGAAAAACAAAAATTTTTAATTATGTTTGTGATCTGTTTTTGTTAACATTGATTACCCATATTAATTAATCATCTTAAATAACATACATATCTCTTTGAATTTTGAATATTCATTCATCATTGCTTTTATTCATCCTTACTTCAGATCACAACTTATTCAGTAATAACATTAAAAGTTCATTTACTTTTAAGTTACCAGCGTTTATCAAAACGTTATGCAAAGAGGATACATTTTTTCAATAAATAATTGATAAATTAAAATTATTTATAAATGAAGTGTAATGTGTATATATATATAAATGATAACACTGTATAAGATAAAGATTAACAGTTTAAGCTACTTTGTACAACAAGGACATATTAGTTTGTTTTCTATTTTCAAATAAGGTGCCTTAATTTTTTGTTCTTTTGTGCGCAGCACAAAATTTTGGTCAAAGTCAATAATCAATACAATACAAAATTAAACTTGATCATTACTTCTTTCACTATAACACTGCAGTGCCAATTTTGCTATTATATTACATGGTCCCTCTGAAAAATAATCTCTTTATTCAGTCACATCATTTATAACAGTATACACTACTGTTTACGTTATAAATTACTTTAATTTTTTCTGTATGTATGTACATACAATACATTGATATAGTTGTAAATATTTTAATATAATAAGTAAAAAAATGGAATTGCCACGTAAGAGTCTAGCATTATTTTTCTTTCTAATCCGCGATAAATAAACAAAAAAACATTGTTTTAACACTTGCAACATATCGTTTATGTTTTAGAAAAAACGTTAAAAACTAAACAATATTTTAACTTTAAATTAATTCAGTTTAATTGATAATACATATACTTAACATTGTTGCTTCAGAAAACAGAAAATCATTTATTATATTTGGCAACGATAAAACATTTATCTGAGAGTAAGTATTTCGATGTATTTATGAAAAATATACATATTTCAAACTAAATAGATTTCACAATACTTTACATAGACATGTCTTTTTCACGCAATTTTCTACGTTAAACCTTTTTACATTTTTTTTAAGTGTATTTTTTTATAAATCATCTTAGTAAGTGACCTATATTTAGACCTTTTTATCAGTTGAAAAAATAAGTTTAAAATATTTTTAAAAAGTTTTTGTTTAATATTTATTTGTCTAAAATATCTTTATGAAACAGCTTAATGTTTGATCATTCGTGATTTGTATATCGACTGCGTTTACACGAGTATATATGTATATGTACATACAATATGTATACACATTGAATGATAAATAAACTTTAATTAAAATTTGTAAGATTTATAAAAAATGGTTTTTGAGTTAAACAGTGAATGAATCTATACCGCGACAAAAAATCCTTTTTTTAACGGACTTTACTCCAGCTTTTCAATATTTATTTTAATAACATATGATATAGTACAGATCATTTATTGTATCATTGGGAAATAGTCAAATTTATAGTTCAATTTTTGCGAAAAATTAATTTTACCAAATAAATTTAAAAATACATGCAATTGCGTAAGTATATAATATATAAATTGGACACTTATTATTCTGTATATTTTAAACTTCTATAATACAAAAAAAATATATATATTGGCACCACTTAGAAAACAACCTTATCAATGGATTCTTTCAAAAGAAAGCTCATTTTTATATACGAAGTGTTATTTAATAATCATACTTACTTCATTTTTTAAATTTAATATATGTTTGAAAAAAAAAGGTTTTTCTTGATAATAATTTGTATTTAATCAAATACTTATTTGCAAGACTTCGTCAAAACATTTTTATTAATTAAAAACATTAATAAAATTAAAATGTACATGTTAAGTTAGAACAATCATTGAATTAAAGCATGAATCTTTGCGCTTCCATATCTATCCTAATTTGAGTTGTCAAATTCAACATTGTACTTTTTTTTAATTTGGATCCATCAACTATTATTATAAATAAAAGCTTCCAAATTTTTCAAAATTAATACTCCCAGATATTATTAATGCAGTTGCAATATTAATTCATGTTCTTTAAATACGTTTATTAATGAATGTTACATCAAACGCGGAAGTTAAATTTTTTTATTGGCCTTTAGTACAAAAGTATAATATTATGTGGGACCAATAATGTAACATGTAGGAATCGTATATATAAGGCTGGACATTTTTTTTTAAATATTGGCGAAAAACTATTGTCATTCGCACAACATCCTACTTCCTATTTTGCTTGAGGACAGATCAGTCTCAATATAAAATTGTTAACTGCTTCTTCTATAAATATTATTTTCCTTAACGACGCAGCATACACAAATGTTAAGAATAATTTCAATTATCTAGAAAGAAAATAAAAGATAATGTATGAAGTAGATTAAAAATGTAAAAAAAAAACAGGCTAACGAAATACACCTTATACTGAACATTATAATGATGTTGTATGTTACAGGAAATATTAATAAGAACAAATAGCATTTACATACACAATTGCATAGCCTTACGTAAGTACATAGGTGTATAGTTATAATTATACTACAACATTTATGTACTTATTTTATGATGTATTTCATTTCAGTACATCTTTAAAAAATGTATTTTTAGAGGAAAAAGAATTTTTTTAATACACTTTGAGAACACAAGACGTATATATATGTACATATATACAATTTCACTACAGTAAGATTTCATTCAAACAGAAAAATAATTGTACAGTATTATAATAAATTCGATACACATGTGATGCATCATTCACAAAATGTACTTATACGATCTTGTATTCTCATTATGCTTACTAATTATTTTTGCGGTTGTTATGTGTGGCTTATATAACATTTTTAGTAGAAAGCAAAGCAATAAGTCTGATAAAATCGTCCCTCATTTAACTGAAGATCTACGCTTTAAATATAACATTTATTCTTTTCTGTCTTTTGATAATGTAATTGTTACTTGCCAATTATCATATGACATAGCAAGAAAGTAAAACACTTTTGGATTGGGCTTAACGAAGATTTCGCTTGACCCTATAAAGATGTACGTTATCTGTTTGCTTTAGTATACTCAATCGTCAAGATTTTGTGAAAGTAGAAAATTAGCGGCAAGGTTTTCATTTTTTTCACACGCAAAGTATGCTTGAACGACAAGATCTTCAGGGAATCCAAGTGACTTTAATCTCTCGATAGCTTCTTTATCCTGTGGTGTAATTTGTATGACTCCAGGACCTCCAGCTACACCTGCTCCTGCGCCACTACTAAGTCCTCCTGGTGCCACTGGAGTTGCTGATATGGCAGATGCTGGTGTGGAGCCTCCACTAGCAGCTCCAACTACAATTGATAAATGTCACATTAGCAATGATAAAAGTGCTACGTTGTCGCAGCAAAAAATAACAGAGGATAACAAAGAATGTTCACCTGGTTCATTGAGCATTCGTACAAAAGCTTCTTGATTTTGTGATATAAGCTGCAAAAGCGCAGGATTTGTTTGTCCGATTTGTTGAAGGACAGGATTAAGTAGTTGAGGATTTTGTTGAATAACTTGTCTCATTTGTTGGAACTGTGGTTGTGTACGTAAAAATGCTAAAGGATCTTGACCTGCATCCTGAAGTGCATCCTGTGATTCAGCTGCTTCTTCAGGAGGATCTTCAAAGAGCTGAGCAGGTATACCAGTTAATAAATATTCTACTGCTCTATCTGGATTGTTGAAACTAGCTCTCAGTGCTTGTTCCACTTGTTCTCTTTCATATCTGATTCATAGAAGAAAAAATATTGTTAATTTTACATAAGAGCAATTTAAATAAATAAAAATGATCAGTATGGAAAGTAACATACCCCATGTCCATAATATTATTAACCATTGCATTATATTCTTCACCCATTAATAAAGCACTTTCTGGAGGATTGGTAGTTGCAACAGAAGTTGGCGCTGGTTGCTGTGTATTTTCAGGTGTCCGTGTAGGTGCAGGCGTTGGTGCCGCTGGTACAGAACTAGGCGCTTGAACACTGCAAAATCAATGAACATAAAATACATGGAATTGTTTAATAATTTTAATTTTAAAAATATTCAGTTACCTGGCTGCTTCAGTTACTGCTGCTGGTGCGGATGTTTGAACTGGTGCTGGTGTTGGTGTAGGAGCTGTTTGTTCTTTACTCTTAGTATTATCGGTCTCAGTCTGTGTTTCATCACTTGTGCTTGCTCCATTTTTGGGCTTAGAGACCATAACAACTACAAATTTCTTCTCATCGATATTGTACTCGGTTAGAGGCTGTTCATCAGTAAGTATCTTTCCTACAAACAAGAATGCAAAGCATATTTAGGAGTGAATGATGATTTGCAGTTTATCCGTGGAATTCGCAAAAAAGAATGAGAGAGAGAGAGAGAGAGAGAGAGAGAGAGAGAGAGAGAGGGACGAGACAAATTTTGAGGTTATATAAAGCAGTCGTACCGGCGTAAATTAGTTTCTGGTGTTGAGATGGAAATCCTTTTTGTGCCTCGATTTTATCCTTGAGATCCTTGACCTAGAGGGAAGGTAAAAAGCCATGGTTACAAATAAATTTAGCCACAGATACATCGATATGACGATTGTTGAAGAGTGAGAATATTAAACCGGTAATGGTTTATATGCAGGTATGCGTGAAAGTATAAAATGGAGTTTAGATGACTCAACTCACCGTTTTCGTAGCATCGATTTCGACGGTAAACGTCTGTTGCCAGAGATTTTTTATCGTTATAATCATGTTGACTAAAAGTGCTCAGGTATAATTAGATGTGCGCGTAGGGCGTGTGAAAAGTGAAAAACCGTGTGTGTCCGTACTTCTGGTAGTCGGATCGGCGGCTCTGGCCGCGCTTGCAGTCTCTCTCTCTCTCTCGCTTTCTTAGTTTTCGTGCTCCTCCGCTGTAGGGAGTTCGCGATTCGCGCACAAATATCCGAATCTCGTCCTTTTTTACAGCTGCAGTATATAAGCTGTATTATAGCTAGTATATTATAGTGTAGTTATAGGTATTAGTGGGCGCTCGTTGAGCTGTTTAATCACTTTGAACTATATACTGATCTTCGAGATTGAAAAACTCCCGGTACGTTGCGTTTTCCTTTTTTTTTCTTTCTTCTCGCCTTTCTTTTTTTCGCTTGCGAAAACTCCTCAGTAATGAGAAGCAAGCAGTCGAAAAACAAAGCTATAGCTATATCACTCAATGAGTCGGCACTATGTTATATTCAGCCTAGCCTGCAACTCATGCAAGCTTATATATATACATATATTTAAGTTATAGCTCCGCAATGAGTATAGGAGACAAGTCATGTTCAACTCGCGATTCTCCAATTTTTTCTCGCGTCAATTCGCGTCTCGGCACTTGACTGTCACGAATGGTCCCAATAACATGCCATGTTTTGTTTCTATTATTATTATATTATTATATATCCATACCCCTGCACACCACAATGAAGTATAAAATTTAAATATATAAACAATCGCTATTCACATCGAATTGTTCCATAAGTAAACAATTACCTGTAAATTACTTTATGCTTTAATTTAATTTATACTTTTTTAAGCACATTTATCTACTACAAATATTTATTAACCTTTTTATCATGTATACATATTGTATAAAGTAGATATTACGGAGACCTTTACTTGTAATAATTCTCTCAAATCAATTAATTTCATTTTGGTGTTTTATATATTTGGTACAGAATTTCTTGCAAGCTATACGCACAACAACCGCTATTTTCAACATAGGTATTTATGCAATGTTCATGAATATAAATTATTTATTTTTCTATTTTCGCTACCTCATTTGATTTGCATATTGCATCTAACTGTAGTGGGATTTGGCGCTAGTGTACTCTTACCAAGGCGAATACATTAATAACTTATAGTATAACCTCAAGTTCCGTACCTATAGGTACTACAGTCCAATCTGATCCAATAGTCCATCGCATCGAGACTTGGAATTCAGCTGTATTCCGTTGTATTGAAATACGTGTAATATATATGTATATGGTATACACATTACAATATATGTTGTATTAAATTATTCAATTATCGAAGCATCAACATACTACTACCACTGTTGTTAAAATGATGCTATAATATTTTCGCATATATTATAAAGAAAAATGGAAGATTTATTTTTGAAATTGAAATCAGAGAATGACCAAGATTTTTCTCAAGCTTTAACAACATTTGTGAATAATGTAAGTTTTATTTTTTCCTTGTGTCTACTATAAAATTTCTTATTCTAATTTTACTTAACATATGTATTTGTTTTTGTTTAATATAGTATGCCAGCGTAACAAAGTTCGAATTTTTGGATCAAGAAAATTTTCGAAGTCAAATTTGGGAAGCTATATTTTTGCATTTAAATAATAAAGAGCAATGTTCTATTCATGAAAAATGTTTAGCTACGCTTAGAATTCTCAGGTAAAATATCAGCATGTAAATTACATTTCAATTTTAATATAATGTCTCTAACAATTATACAATTTATTTAGCCGTGATAAAACAAATTTAGATAGCATTTTAACAAAAGAAAAATTAAATGTGATATTAGAATATGCCGGTCTTAATATTAAGCAAGAAAAGTATATCATAAGCTCAGGTATGATGAGAAAATCAAATTTCATTACTAGTCAATATATTTTCAATTCATCTCAAATTATATGTTCTTACAGTTACAAATGAAGCTCAAAAATTACTGTGTAATTTATTATTTAACAGTCCTAAAATACAAATTACTCTTGTAGAAACATCATGTTTAGAATGTGTCATTGATCGTATTAGTAAATATAATGAAAACGAACATCACGATACAAAATTATTTGATGTAAGAATAATTTTTTTGGTCACTGCTCTAAACATTTCTACTCGAAATTTTGTATGTACTGAATTACATGGAGATATTCAGTTAATAAAAATGTTAGAAAATGTTTTACAGTATTATAATATGGACAATAGAGAAATAAAGGTATGTATAAATTTAAATAATTTCATAATTTAAGACATCATTTAAGTTTCACAAATATAAAATGTAATAATAATGTAAAATGTATAATATAAAATGTTGTCTTATTTGTTCTGTTTCATTTTAGGATGATGATGCAACATTAACATGTGAAATTTTAAAAGCCTTGTTTAATTTATTTTATCAAACAAAAGACTTATCGACAGAAGAATTAGAAATTTATGAAAAATTAGTATTTATTTTGCGAAATTTATGTTTTAATAATAGTAAACAACATAAAGAAAACTTAGTTAGGTAATACAAATGATAAAGAAACTATTTCAGTTGTGATTCAATTTAATATTTAATCATTGTAATATTTTCTAGCCATACTGTTAATCTATTGACTGTTATACCAAAAAATTGTTATTCAAAGTTAATTGTACAGCTACCAAATAATCATAAAGATACTATTCTATATGAAGATGTTGATATGTCCGCCATTAATATATTGATCATATTTTTGAATAACAAATTAGAATGCAAAACTAATTTAATTGAAAACTTATCACCAATACTCAGTTGCTTTATTCGAATGTGCAAAACTGAAAGGTTGATTCGCAAATACACACGAATGCAGGTAATATTTTTCATTTCATTATTAAATTAATTGCAAATAAAAAATTTTAGATGTATTTCACAGAAATATATGTATTATTTTTAGGTGCTTCCACCTCTCAAAGATGTTATGCAGCGACCTGAAGAAGGGACAACCTTGCGAAATAAACTTTGCAAATTACTTACTACTCCAATGACAGAAGTACGAGACCTTGTTGCAGAATTTCTGTTTGTGCTTTGTAAAGAAAAAGGTTTGAGTAAAAAATGTTCTGTCATTCTATTAATTTGCATATACATAAAAAGATTTTTTTTTTAATTTTAATAGTTGGTCGTATGATTAAGTACACGGGATATGGAAATGCTGCAGGAATGTTTGCTAACAAAGGATTATTAGGACCAGATCATGCTAAGGTTGATTATTCATCTGAATCCGAAGACAGTGAAACTGAAGAATACCAAAAATATAAAGAAAAGTAACAATTCAGTATTATAAGAGAATGTACGTACTAACAAAATACTAAATTAAAATTTTGTTTTAGAATCAATCCAGTTGTAGGATGTTATGAAAGCCCAAAACCGAATCCCTTAGAGGGTATGACTGAAGAGCAAAAGGAATATGAAGCTATGAAATTAGTTAGTCTTGTGGACCAGTTACAAAGGTAATTAATTAATGTTTAAAGTGCTAACATGTAAAGAAAAGTTTTATTACTAATATTTTTATTACTATTAAAATTAGGGAAGGTTTGATTCAACCATGTCGAGTAGGAGAGGATGGCAAGCCAAAAGCAATTGAACATGTTTTAGAATTAAAAGAGCAGCTGCCAAAACAACAAATCCATAGACAAGAATCTGATTCAGATTAACTTAGTATTATCATAGTATTATTCATCCTTCGTATATAACTATAATTATGATTATAATTATAATATAATCATAAATATGTATAATTATAATCATAGTGTAATTATAAATATAATAACAATTATAATTATAAATTTAAATAAAAGAAATTTTCCAGTCAAAAATGCTTTGAATCAATAATTTCATTCAATTTTTTGCAAACTAATATCATCTAACAAATTTGACATCTAACTTTGAAAGTTCTATATGCTTTTTGCAATAGCAAGATTATTTTAATGAATTTCAGCTGGCATTCTTCTCTGCATAATTCCGTTTTGTTATTTATTTCAAGCTCAGAAATATTTTATTTCTTAAAATTATTTACGATTTTGTCAAATAAAAAGAAAAGAAGAAAATAACTTGATTTAATTAATTTATTTATTGCATAAAATGAACAAAGAACAATTTACATATTAAACAATTATTGTTAAATAAAATATAACAGCTTCCAAAATCACGTGACATATTCAAATCATAAACGATTTTTCGTACACTCCTATCAATGTGCTTTGTGAGCATCACAATATAAGTTTTATTATTGCATTGCAATCTGTACACATACATGTTGTCATACAAATTGATTTTTCCTTTTTAAAAGTATTTCATACAAAAAAAATGTATGGAAAATAAAAATTTAAATATATGTCTAAAATGAACTTGTAGAGTTGCTAAATTTTTTATTTTTAAACTGATAACTTTTTTAAAATTATATTTTTAATAATAATTTGTAATAATTTATATAACAATTTAGCAGTCTGAAAAGTCAGTTCAAAACAATATCTTAAAAGTTACGTATGTACATACATCAAAACTTGTTTATTTTTGAAACAGGAAATACTTTAGAATAATAAAAACCACTGAGATCGCATTGAAATGGAGGAAGTCTAGTTCATGCATTTTCAGAAAAGTTTTCCCTACTTTACCTTTCTTGTATTATACTCATATTCTCCAGGAACAAAAGATTTTATTAAACAGGATAGTTCCATTTATTAATTAACACTATACATGTAATAATGGAAACATTCTTAAATCTTAAATAATAAAAAAAAGTTACTCAAGCTGATTGCTTCTTAATATCAAGTCTTAAGTAAATAAGTATATATCAAAAGCTAACAGCATTTCTTTTTCATAAAATTCCCTCATGTACAAAATTCAAAGAAAAATTTAATTTTTTTTTTTACTTTGATATGTAAAGCAAAGTATATTTGAAAAAAATTAAGAAAATACCCAGTTTTCTTATTTTTTTTTCTAAACCGCGTATATTTATATAGACAATCGAAGAACTGGATTTTTCTACTTTGGAATAACACGCATACACACACATACAAACATTCATGCATTAAGGCTATTATTATGCAGAATTAAATAGTATAGTACACACAAACAAAATAGTGCTTTCAAAGGATAAAAATAAAGTAACAATATGTATTTATTTATTTCTTTTTTTTTTTTTCAATCTTTGTATATTTATATATGAAATAATTTCTGTTCACTTACAACCTAGCAATGAATACATCAAATATTTGTACTTGAACTGACTAATAGAGGATTGAATCGTAATCATTCTTTTATCGCTACTTTAATGTAAATCTAGAAACATCACACCGTAAAAAAAAGCACATTAATAACGCATAAAGGGTATGATAAAAATGAATAAGCGCATAAAAATAATAAAGAATAACGTTTTGATTCTACATACAAGTTGTTATTCTTCTCTTAAATATTTATTTTTGGCACAAGATATTTAACTTATACGTTGCTTTATATTATGTAGATGTGTATGTGTAAATATATAATCGTGTATCAAATTGACACATGGGCAAGGGAAAATAAACAAATAAGAACAAGTATTAAAAAAAAAATAAGATTAAAAGACTTATTTTTTTAACATTATAACGCTTATATAAAGATAATGTTTGTAACATAACTTTACATATTAAATGCAGCATTACAAATACAAATTTTTATTTAATAAAATGCAATTATGTTCCTTTGTTTTTCAGATGGAACAACATCAAAAATCACTCACATTCCATTACTATTGTTTTTCTGTATGTTCTTAAATATATTTACACTCCGTTAATAAGTTTTTGAGTATTATAATGCTAAATCGCACAAAATTTTATGCATTTGATATAAATACTCTTGGGAAGTGAATTAATTAAAATAAAGGCAAGAATTAAGAACAAATAACAATTTATGAATAGTTGAATAATAATTATGAAAAAGATGATTAATCTTTTTTACTATTATTGATTCTAATACAAAATACAAACTGCAAAAATAAAATTTAGACCAGTATAAATTGGTCAATTTGACTAAGTACGCCGAAAACAGCGTTGCCTGTGTTTACAAAATAATAGAACACATAGTGCTTTTTAATAAAGAAAACAAGTTATGAACACCTGCTTTCAGAACAAAACAAAGAAAAGTGTAAATTTATTATACGCTCTGTTACGATCTATAAAACTGAGACTAGCGCTAATTAATCGACAAAACACAACAAAAATTATTATGAATATTCATTCTAGTTTATCGAGGTCGTGCATACTGTGAACAATAGGTTTTGTTATTATTTTTACATACTTTCTTCTTACGTACACAGTAAAACGCTAATTGATAAATAGATATACATTTTTACGCTGTATATTCTTACAAGTTGCAAATATCGTTATTTAGAAGACTTCGTTGAACGAAATTCGCATACTCTTGACAAAATTGTCATTTGTAATTTTAATAGACAAAAAGCTCTAAAAATTGCAAGAAATTAAGTATACAATTAATTTACAAAATATAAACAAAAATATTAACTCATGGTGTATGTTCTAATCGAGTTTTTGTATAATCGCAATCATAACTAAGAAATTCCATTTGAGTTTTTTCTAGGAAGACTATGATTACTTGTAGGCTAAAATTCAGCTTTTTTGCCTTAAGCCTACCAATAATATGATTGTATACTTGTATAGGTGCTTATTTATCCTTCATTACATTACTTGAAACTAATTAATAAATATTGTATAAAATATACTAGGAATAGTATTTTTTGTTTCTTTAGCAGTGAGACGCATTTTTAAGACAAGGAACGCATTTCTTAAATTCTATTTAATACACACACGCACGCACAAATATATATATATATGTATGATATGACAAAAATTTGGGTTTCAAGAGCATGAAAAATGTCTGAATAAAACTTTTTCTCTTTTGTTATTAAAGCTCACATTGTAAATGGTATAAACACACATGTAAACAATGCGACAGTTAGGTACTTTGCTACTAAATCTATCTTTTATTTATCTGTATTGTATATGGCATAAATGCTTTTTAAAGCTTCCTTTTGTTTATTTTTATTGATTTATTTTAGAAGACTAAATAAAACCTACATATAAACAAATCTTTGGAATCCAATTTTTACTACCACTTTGAACAAAAAAATTAAAAAAAAATGTATATATATTATATATATTTATGTAGTACAAATATCTTGTTCAAAAAACAAGATTATTTAAAATTTATATTATAAGATTTTCAAATCATCGAAATAAATTATTGAATTAGTGACTTTAAAAGACTAGTTTTGTATTTCAATCGTAAAATATACATGTTATACAATCAATTTTGAAATATCAAAGATTATAGTTGGTATTATGCTCTTTGAAATAGTTTCAACCTCATATACAAGTTACTTGTTACGGCTATGAGGCCGCTGCTTTAAAATAATTTATAATAACGGATTATGATGTCACATTTTGTTAGTATTGGTTTTTATTTTTCATATAAGTTTATAAAAAAAAGTTATTTTCTCCTTAACCATATTATTATCTTTTTAAAATTTATATATTTTTTGCTCAAAATAAGTGGAATGCCTTTTTTAATTCTAGAACAATTTTTTAAATATATATGTATACAAGCGGAATATATATATATCTCATAAAGAGTGAGGCTACTATAGTTATTTTTTTTCCTATACATCTTACAATAAAAAGAGATTTGAGATTGTAAAAATTATCAAAAATTCTATCACAATTACCATTTTTTACACAACAAGATATAACGCGCAAAAACCTCATGTTTCCATATCACGTTAATCTACACTTTTTCCCAGAATTGTTTTTTTTTTTTTTAATATTTTATTTATATTCTCGTAAATTTAAATTTCAAGGCAAATAAGGGGTGAATTTTAACAATGGCCTAAATTAGCCAAGTAGTCTTTGACAGATAAAAATATGTAAATAGAGTAAAATCTATACTAAAATATTCAAGTATATATGTACATGTATAATCGTGCGACTTAGTAGGTGAGTGCGTGTGTGTAACTATGTATGCAATCTCGCGCACGCAATACACGGACGTGTCTGTATATATATATATATATGCGCATTTCAGAATTCAGTGTGTAAGATGCCGTATAATTCTTTTTTTTTTTTTTCTTTAAGATTAACAATTTTTATATGATTGATTCTTTTATCAGATGCTTTTTTCTTAATTCAATGCAAGATAATCATATATAAATATATTATCAGCATTTAGCGACTTATTGCGTGTATATGAATTTTTTGACGATGTTTAAATTGAAAATTCGTCGAGATAATTTTCATCTTTTTTCTCCCTTTTTCATTTGCGAGCCTATCATTGTTATTTGAATTATTCTTTTTAACAAAATATACCATATGCTCTGATGGTTGTTCACAAATATAGGTTTTAATAAACTATTATAGTTGGCATTGCTATTAACGTTTAAAACCGTTATAAAACGTATTCAGAAATTATTTTTTAATTCCAATAATAAATACAATGTGTATCTAATTACATAGTAGTAAATAAGTTTAACAAATGAATTTAACTCTCACCAAGACATATGGCTATTTTGATCAAAGATTTTTCCTTTTAATTTATGCTCAAATGACCTTTTTTCAAAAACATACAGCGTCGTATTTTGTCTTACAGTTTGTGAAAAAACTCTTATTTTATTTGTATGTAGAACATGTTTTTCGGCAGCGCGGCGCACGCGCGATAATTAACAAACCACACCGGATTTTTTGCTTCACTTTTATGGTTAGCTTTTATTTATTTTATATATTTTTTTTTAATAGTTTTTTCAAATTGTTTTTTTTCGATAATCCTTAATTTATTTGTTCAATAATTTATTATTAATATTTACCTAGCAACAATATCAGAGACTTTATAAGGACACAACTTATCCTGACGATGCTATTATCACAGGCAATGTTTTTAATATAACTCTGCTAAACATGACTACTAAATATTTTCAGAATCATTTAAATTTCGCCCCTCAAGCGTATTAATATAAAAATTAAAATCCCTAATGATATTTAAAGGATTATTTTTTTATGACTAATTGGCTTAAGTGTAAATAGGCTTTGCATAATGTTCATTACACATATAAACTACACCTTGCTGGGAGACATTTTTGAAGAATCAAAAGCCTGATAACAACACATAGATGTATATCGATCAATGTTTCTATATATTAAAAAATTATATTATAAATATCACGCACTTATGTGTATATATAGGATTGTCTACGTTTTACGTAATACCAATAAAATATCTTACTGTCTTTCTAATTTCAGTACAGTTAGCATTGACAAGAACATTCTGAAAAATAATTTTTTTTTTTGCCTAATTAGTGTTACGTAATACATAGGCAGTCTTTGTACATATTAACCTATAGAAACATAGTATATGAAATATGCAGAAACATTTTACAAATATATTGACACATACGTCATACATAATATATTGCCATATGATCTGTGCACATATGTATAGATGAGAAAGTCATAGAAATATTTCTATTCAATATCTATGCATTTTATCAGACTTTTTCAAATAAAATTTTAGCCTCTGTCTCTATAACTATTAACTTTTCTATTATTCATACGGCCATAAATGTGTTATGACGTGTTCTTTTTTGAAATCATCGATTAAAAGTCAATCAATGATTTTGTAGTGTTTTTTAGAACTTTTTTTAAATTTTGTATTAGCAACTTTGTTTAAGCTATTCAATAGTAAATTAATTATTGGGTGTGCTTAATAACATTTTTATGGCAAGAGAGTGTTTTTTTGCAATCTGCAATATTGTTAGATATGAAAGTAATTATTCTGTATAGCAGAATTGCCAAATGTTGAGCACAAGTCTCATTTATCATATATATATTTTTTTTTCTTCCTTTTTCAATTGAATTAAACATTAAGGCTGATCATGTAAACAACCCTACAAAATATGTGTATTTCTATATGTATATATTTGTATATATATATACGTGATCTTAATGAATTTTTTTCGTTTTTCTTTTTTTTTTTGTAGAATCGTTTTTTATATTTACACAAATAGAAATCGATTTGCAAATTTTTTATTTCTCGTTTCTTGCTCTACCTCTTTTGGAATATATATATATATTAGGTTTCGTCCTTATTTTTGACTGACATGGTACATGTGTATATAGCATGTGTGAATATATACTTCATTTGCATGCTTTCAACGATAAACCATAATAAAGCATCCTGAGTAAATATTGTAACCACCATGTGTCTTGTAAAATTGAACAACACACACATATGGAATTCAATTAAGTCGTTATTTCTTAAATAAACGTTCTCTTATTTTTGTGTAAGCACATATACATGCTAATAATTATTTATCTATCTCATTGTCCATAAAAGTTTGATTTTTAACGTCTTATAAGGTTTAGTTTTTGTTTATCAATAAATTGGTATTGCCGTGTTTTTCTTAAAAGAAAGTAGTGACAAAAGTTTAACACAAGTCTCGAGAAAGAAGGAACGTATTTATCCGTTTTTATGCATTAAGATATACATATATATATCCCATCTGCTACGATAATTTTTTTCCAGTTTCTATAAACGTTCTAATATTTAACGTTTCCATTTTTTTTTTTTTTTTTATAAATATACTTTGGATATTATAATGGCAGCATTAACGAACTTTAGTTGAGATAAAAAAGTTAAAAGCAAAGCTGCTGGTCCAAGACTAGATAAAATTTGATTTACGAACGCTCTTAAATACTGACGCGTAGAATTCAATGCGTAAAAAAAACTGCTCAATATTTCGTATTTGATAACGAAATAGCTCTATTGGGCAAGCAGTATTTTTGTCTTAAATAATTTTCTAAAAACTCGATAATGTGGCAGCTTGCCAACTGAATCATGTTGTTTACTTTTGTTAAATATCCATCATCAAATGCCTATAATCATTTTCTTGTTTGTCCTTTTTTTTTTTTTTTTTTTTTTGTTTTGTTACTTTCATAAATCAAGAATACTTATGAGATACCCGTACATCTATTAAAGCTGGATACTGAATTAGTTATTCCTATTGCTTCAGTAGGCCCAGATTTCAATTCAAGTTTATCAGTTGGGCATTCTTTTCTATGATTCGTTGAAAATAACTGATCTAAGAATGTTGTTTCGCAAAAAAGTTTGCAACTTAATCTAACCTGTATTCTCACCTCAGACTATGTAAAGAGTGTTTAGCACAAGAACATGATGATTATTTTTTGCAAGTGTCACAATATATCCTTCTGATGTTATCTTTAAGCCACAACATCTTGATACCTATATAAAATTTTTACAATCAATTAATAACTCCAATTAGGTGAATAAATAAGTAATATATTATGAGCTTGCAATAACGACAAAATACTCACTTTGACATAAGGACATTCAAATTCAGAGATTAAAGAGCCATCTCTTGAAAACACTGCTACATGAAATCTATTACCATGAGAATCTCCTATCAGTACGTCACCTGCATCACTTATGTCAATACCATTAGGAAAATTCGTTATATTTTCACAGCCAATACGACGTAGGAATTGACCACCTTCATTAAATACTACTACACAATGACCTTTGAAGTCACATACAAAGTATTCTTTTCCTGAAACATAATAATACAAGTATTTTCATAATAATTTTAAATTTTCGATAATGTATATAATAAATTAATAAATCTTTAGTACCACTGATAGCAATATCACTGGGCTCTCTCATGTAGTCACTGCAATCAAACCACCTAAGAAGTTCTCCTGTATCACTAATAACAAACACTGTTGGAGATACACTATCTACTGCAACGATATGCCCATGACCAGTAACAGCTAAACCTGCTACAATATCGATGTAACGAATAGCAATTTTTTTAATGAAATGACCATTTTTTGTAAATATTTGCATTCTTGATCTTTCATTTCCTCTGTCACATACTACAAATTTCCCACTATTTCTCATAACTGCTACTTTTCGTGGATACCACAACTGTCCTTCCTCTTTTCCAGGGTTTCCGAATTGAAACTTGAAAATACCAGTTTTTTCAAAAACCTATAAATTAAAGGTGATTGCATAAATAAATTGAAAAATTAAAATTCAAAGCAATGTTTACAGAAAAAGTAGGTTTTTACCTGTATGCGATGGTTATTTGTATCTGCAACAATAATGTCTTCATCAGTGCCCAGGCAAAATCCATGGGGTGAATTGAATTGACCCTTATTAGGGCCTAGCTGTCCAAATTTAGAACGAATTTGCATTGGCGTCAGTTTTGGATTAGTAGAAGACCGAGCATGATTTCCAAAATTATTTGTTGAATTAGCAACATTACTGACAGTATTATTGCCCACTATAGGCATATTGTGTATCGAATCTCCACTGACATCATCTAAAAAATTTTTATTTTTATATTATTTTCGTTTTTTTCTTTTTAAAAAATTTTTTTTTTATTTTAATTAATTTTAATTACCAGTTGTTTGAGATAATATAGGCGAGGTAGAGGAAGAAATTGATTGAAAGCCACCATTCAACAGAGTGCTGCCAGTTAATGTTGCTAAATTTGGTGCATCAACAATAACAGGTGAAGATCCACGTCCTAAGACAATATTACTTCCATTCATTGTTGAAGGATTCAAATCTACAACAGTAAAAACATTAAATAATAATTTTTTTTTTTTTTTTTTTTTAATAACAAAATGGTTTTGATTAAGAGTCAAAAAATTTCACTTTGATTACCTAGTGAGTTCCCAAGCTTAGCCAAAGCTTGTAAATTGTTGATAGCATGGCTAGTAGAACTAAGATCACCAGCAAATAGATCAGCAAGAGTAAAGGACGGAGTTGGGCTAGGGTTAGAACTTGGTCCTACAACTCCCGTGTCGCCCGTAATATCAACTTTTTCAGCAAGACTTGCTAATTGCTGAAGATTATATTCTTGAATGCTAGTAAGACCATGCATTGAAGCTGGAGGAATAGACACTGGTACTGGAGGTGGAGCAGGAATATTTGGACTTGGTGCTGCAGGAATGACAAATGACGTGTCACCCTCAAATGATGATTGCATTGATGCTGGAAGTGAAATTGGCGAACTAGCACTAATAGAACTAGTACATCCAACAGATGTATGACTTATCTGCTGAGTTGTGAGTCCAGGTATGTCATTGACAGTATCAGTTGGAGACTTTATGCTTGGAATGTTTTCAGTATAAACTTTCCCAAAAGATTCCTAATGAAATTGATAGAAATATTTTATATTATATAATATTTATTACAAAATTAATATATACATAAATATGTAAATTTTTAGTGTACTTACTCCAATTGTTTTTTCAAAGTTATTATAATCTGTTTGAAATTCTATTGAAGATGAAATATTTGGTTTTGGCATATTTTTTAACAGATCCAATAACTGCTTTGTAACAACTTGGCGAAGAGACAAAATTTCTGTTGTATCTCCATGTTCAAGAAGACGATTTGTAAATTGACAAGCACATTCAATTTTTTCAACAGTCTTTTCAACACTGAAAATGTAGGAAATAAAATTATAGATAATCAAAATAATAAATGTACTTAGGCTATCATAACTCTAAAAAATTATTTTGTTTTTCAATCTAGTATTAAGTGTGAAATAAAAAAGATTATACTTACGTATGAAAAGAATCCATTATTTCAAGTTCTCTTTCAGAATGGACCTTTTCCAAATCATTAAGAGCATTATCACGACATTTTTCAAGAATAGCCTTATAGCTTTGAAAAGTTTCTAAAATCAAATCTTTAGCTTGGTCGCGCTGAGCTTGCAACTCACTGAGAGCATTTCCTAATTGAGAAGAAATTTGATCACAATCTCCTATCCGAGCTTTACTTTCATTGACTAAATTAACTAGTTCTTCTCGGTGACGAGGTTCTGCATCTTTCAATCTTTCATACTGATGCTCTGGTGCTTTATGTTCCACAAGTAAGCACTCATTACATATTGGTACCTAATTAAATCAAAGAGGTAGTAAAGTTTTATTGGAATAATAATGTTTTATAAATTGAAAATTTTAACTGACTACAAAATGTATATTTATCATTGTAATAAAAAGGTTACGAGCTATTTGTTTAGTGTTCGCAACCTATAAATGAAAATAAGAGGAAAATTGGCGAATCTTACTTGACAAGTGTAGCAATAGAATTTGATGTTTTCCATTGAATGAGAATCACAAAAGATTGGTTTATGTATTGGTATCGCTTCATCTGATCTTCTAAGGTCATCGAATGCAATAACTTTATGATTTTCAAAGCAGCGCATAAACTGATGTGCTGTGTTACAATTAGGACATAGAAAATTGGCACAGTCAGAACAACGAGCCACTGCATTTTCCATAGCCTTACACGAGGTGCATAGTACTGCTGTATTTTTAATGGCAGACATATCCAGAATATTGGTGAGTACATAGTCACATGGTAATGAGGCTGCTCCTTTTGAGGTGACTTGGGTTTTCTGTTGACACATTGGGCAAGTAACAATCGACTTGGTTTTAGGATCAACAGCATCCTCGATATTATTAAGCTTATCGATACAGCTTTCACAAAAAACATGAAGGCAGGATAAAACACGAGGCGACGACAATTTGTCAGAACAAATACCACAGTGGTTTTGATCAGATGAGTCTCCACCATTGTAATTGATTTCTTCCAACGAGTCTACTTGATTCCTAGAACTAAAACTGGCACTTTTTTCTCCGTAACTTTCAGATCCATCAATCTCATCACTCTTGACTGATCCACTGTGTGAAGTGACGGAGGTAACAGAGTTGGTGACATTGGGTACCGCTAACGTTGTAGAAGCCATAGTTATGTAGTTTTCTATCTGGATTTTTAGAATTGAAGTTCAAATGCTGTAATTCTCCCGAGTTGAAGGTTATAGCTGCGAAAAGCTGCTGATGTGTAAATCCGCTGATGTTTTTAATGGTGAGCGAGTAACAAGTGAAGAGTCGTCAGTTTTCTTTTGTAAAACAAGCTAGTGCGAAATCGCGATGTAGACGTTGGTATAGGTATTGGGGCGGTTAGAGGGGGAGCTCGCGCGAATACAGTGTCGATGTCGTGTCGAGTCTCCTCGAGCTCGAAGAGAGAGACACACGGATGTGTGAGTGCGCGCGCGTGTATAATATATATATCGTATGTATATGTATGTATATATATATGTATATATATCACTTCTAGAAATAGGGAGGGCGCAAGAGACTGAAGAGAGAAGAGGGTAAAGATTATAAAGAGAGCCAGCAGAAAGCTGAGAAACAATCGAAGGCGACGAGGACGATTTTCCAGAGCGAAAAATGTTTAAAAGTTCGTTTTGCTCTTTTATCTGGAAAGGCACGTCGTTCTTGTGTCTTGATACCTTATTATATGTATGACCGATCAGGAGATTCAGGAGTACAAGCAGCAGTAGCTGTATAAGTAGTCGATTAAAGCACTAGTAGTCTAGCACTAGTACGCTCCATAGGCGCCACCACCTGCCATGTTGTTTTTCCACGAAGCTGCTGCAGCGACGACAGGGCTCTTGATAATTTTGAGCTCAACTGCGGACGCGCAGTAAAATCTGCAAGATAGTTGCGCGACGCACATTGCGACTCGGCCAAGTGTACAGAGCAAAGCCGTCTGCCCGTCTCCCTTATCGCTTTCTCTCTTCCTTCACAACTTTTTTGCACTTTTTCTTATAGATGTATGTATAAGTCTATATAACAACACAGAACACAGACTGTGACCCTTATTATTTGAGCGAGTAGTCTTCACAATATATGTATAGGTATACACGGGCGACACTCCTTTTGACTGCACTGGGTGGATGCTGCTGAACTGCGCGAATACTTGGAAATTGGAATGAGAAAGAAATTGGTCCTTTTCCAGAGTATACTTAGTAGTAATAGTCGTCTTCGACAGTTGACGACTACTGCAGCTGACACTTGACGCCAAAGATATATAGGCTCGTCCTTGCTTTATACTTCTATTCTCTCTTCCTCTCTGTCCCCTCGAGAGAATTTCTGTCTCTTTCTCTCTCTCTCTCTCTCACTTTCGAGGGCGCAACCAATAGATCAATCGATATTAGCAATGTATAGCCGCAAAGGTCCGGACTCAAGACTGACCCGGACTCCGGAGTCGCCGAGTGTCGCAGTCCGCGGACTAAAGACTAATACCTAAAGCCAGCGACGAGCTAGCAACGACTGCAGCGCCTTCCTTTCTTTCAACCTTTTCAGAGACTCGCACCTATGCATGTATAAGGTACATATACCTATAGCTACATAATACCTATATGTGCAATCGCTACTATCTGTCGTCGCTTTGCTACAGCTTCGAATGACAAAAGTTGAGATCAGTTGAGATCTAGCGAACCCTTTTACTTTTTTAAGCTTTGATTTTCGCGTTTGTCTAGCCGAAAAAAATGAAGTTTTTCTTTCGAGCAAAAGGCTCTCGCGCACGAGTGATAGTCGCGATATATATGTTGCACGCGCGAGTGCGTGTGTGTGTGCTCGCGCGCGTGCGTATAATATATGATAGTAGGATAGGATAGGATAGAGGAGAAGGAATAAAGGGTAGGGGGTAGAGTGGGGAGCAGAGGGGAAGGCGCAGTCGGGAGTTAGAGCAGCCTGTGATGCAGAGGTTCATCCGTTCATGGCCGCTTAGCTAGGCTACGCGTTATTACAACTAGTGCCAATCTGCGAAGTGCGCTACTCTGTCACTCTGTCAGATGAATTTACGCCAACTGACTGTTGTCTGCTGTGCTCCGAGCCGTTGTCTGAGCGCGTCAGGCCACGGCTAATAATAAAAGCCTGCTCTTGCCTAGGCTGTATAGTGTATCCATACTATATAAGAATAAGTATATACGAATTCTCGCTCTCTGACAAAAGACTAATCGTTGCCTGGATCGGATCGCCTCCTCCTTCTTGACTATTGTGCAGTGTGTGTGTGTGTGTGTGTGTAGTACTTATAAGATTGAGGCAGCAGTAGCAGCAACCTCTACTGCGCCACGAGTTTCTACACTTGGAGTCGCCTTCGTTTCCCGTGTAGCTGACCTCAGATCTTGACTATTGTCTTGGCTAAAACAGTATAGGGACTGTCCGAACCCAGCAGCTCCTAGTTCACGGGGACAGCAGCTGTTGCGCGTATGCTGCGACTTTGACAAACAAAGATGACGATTCTCTCGAAAAAGAAGCAGAGCACAAACAAGGACAGGCGTGGCGAGAGCTCGTCCAACTCCGAGGTCGACGTTCACGGAGTTCAAAACGATCATGGCGCAGCTGGATCCATTGCCTTGCCTAATGCTCCCTATCAGGTCTCTCTAGCTATGCCTACATTTGCATACAAGCCACTTAACCTATAAAACTTATTTCGCACTTGCCTCTTTTTTCCATGACTTTTCTGACTCTGATTGTGTTTTTCTCTTTGTTTTCCCAATATAGGTACGCTCCAACAATGCTTTTTCGGTTGAATTCGGCTCTTCCGTTCAGGCTGAACACAATTCTGGCTCGATAGTCTTAACTGCCAATGGCTCCTATGAGGTAATTAGCATTGATTTCTTTCGCTTCTCTGTATTCTCATTCTTCATCATAGTAAAAACCGTGTGTTTTTAGGGCAGTGTTGATCGTCGAGAAGAGAAACATTTTGACGAAAGTGGAAGTTCTAGCCATGGCAAAAGACATCGCAGACGAGCAAGTCCTCATAGGTATGGGAAAACTCTGATTTTTTTATTTTTTATTCCATTTGTTTCTTTACAAATGTAATGTTTTATCAGTAGTTGTATTAGCAGAAGTTCACGAAATAAACGAGATCGAGAAAGGGAACGAGGACGTGGTGCAGTAGCTAGTAATGTTGGCAGTGTCACAGATCGTGAAAGAGAAAGGGATCATGAGAGACAATCCACACCACCCATTGCCTCCAGCAGCAACAGTGGATTACAAGGTTTTTTTTCTTTCTAATTTTCTAGAAATATTTCTTATTCAATATCCCAACAATTGATTAATTAATGTACTATTTATCCACAATATTAGGCGGGGATAGTGCAGTCCTGTCAAACAGCCGAATGGCTATTGTTGCTGCAGCTGCAAATCTTGAGCACGAGTTAGCTAATGGATATAATAGTGGTGATGAATACACTGGAAGAACAGGAAATAATCTGACACTTGCAGAGTGGCAAGAGGTTTGTATTACAAATTTAAGCTTTGCTTTTATGATCATCGATAATTGCGAACCTAACTTTTTATTTGTATAATAGCGTGATAGATGGTTTGAAAAAAGATTAAGAAAAATGGGCTTCATTGTGAAAAAAATGGGAGAAGATGGTGCATGCCTTTTTAGGGCTGTAGCCGATCAAGTATATGGTGATCAAGAAATGCATGGGGTAGTTCGAAAACATTGTATGGATTACATTGTAAGTTACTTTTTTTTTAGATTTCATTATTTTCAATAATCTAATTTCTAATATGTGATGATTGACTGATAATAATTATGAAAACAGGCTGCCAATCAGGAATTCTTTTCACATTTTGTTGCTGAAGATTTCACTACATATGTTGACAGAAAAAGACAGGAATATGTTCATGGTAATCACATAGAAATGCAAGCAATGTCAGAAATGTATAATCGAAGTGTCGAACTGTTTTGTTACAGTACTGGTAATATTTTTTCCTTACTACCCTCAATTTGAATATTAAATAAATTGAATGTTTAATTTAATTATATATTTTATAATTCAGAGCCAATAAATATCTTTCATGGCATAAACAAAAGTGATAATGAGCCTATAAGATTGGCTTATCAAAGAGGGAGTCATTATAACAGTATTGTAAATCCATATAAAGCAACAATTGGAGTTGGACTTGGATTACCATCTTTTAATCCTGGATCAGCTGATCGAGAATTGGTTTCTGACGCAGTCAGACAAAGTGAAGAGTTGCACATAGAACAGGTAAATGTAGTTATGTTATCAAAGTATAAAGTTGATAATCTATTTACTTATCTATCTGTCTTTCAACTAGACAATGCTTGAGGACAAAATTAAAGCTACTGATTGGGAAGCTACCAATGAAGCAATTGAAGAACAAGTAGCCAGAGAAAGTTATTTACAATGGCTACGAGATAATGAAATGAGAAAAGCTGTGAGTTCATTTGTTTAAAATGAAATAAAAAAAAATTATTAAATAATAAATAAATTCATTTTAAACATTACTTATAATTATTTCATAGAGATCGGCAAGCAGTAGCAGCACAAGCACAGTAACCAGTTCTCAAAACAATCATTTTCACTCTCACAGTAGCAGAGCACAGCAAAGAAGTCATTGTGCTTCTCCTACATCAAGTCAACCCAATCAAGAATCTTTGCGCAATTCTCCAAAGGTTTTTTATTTTTACAATGAAATTAACAATGAGATATTATATCTATAATATTAATAAAATTGTCAAATTTTTTTAGACTAATGACAGTGTGCGATATAATAAAAGATCACCACAACATCAATCAGGTTCTGGAATTCCACTTCTTCCATCTGATTATAAAGCTAAATCACCTGTTCCTCAAGAGCCAGTTCCAGGTAGTAGCAAAGAGATGCATACAGCACCAGACGTTTCGCTCTTTAATCGTCTTCCTCCAGAAGTGTTTGGTTAGTTTTACAAATATAATTTTCAATATTATTACATATACAATCATTTGAAAACGTGTAATTGAATATAAATCATTATTACAGGTTTAACTGACTGGGAGGACAGTGATATTTTATCAAAGGTACTCGCTGCTTCACAGCAAGAATATTTAGATAGTTTAAAGCAATCACACACTTCTGCGAGCGATTCCAACGACACAAAAGATTCGGCGAATAGTTGAGCGATGTATACATTACAATGTTATATAAATATATATATATTTATATATATGAAAATTTTACATCTTCTCGTTTCAAGAGAAGTCATTTTAAAGGATTCGGATCAAGGATGTATACATTTTTACGTCATAGAGTGAAGAGAGAATCACTCAAAGATTGTGCAGTATTCCTTCTTCATATTTCAATAACTATAAAATTTTTTAATCGTTTCTTTTTAAAAAGCAAGGTATATGATAACAATGCCATACAACCACTAATAATTTTTTGTTCATTTCTCGCGGATATTATATTTTTCTCTTTACTAAATTAAATTTTCTTTTTGTAAACAATATCTTTTGAGAGGTTTTATGAAGCATGTAGCTGCATTCTGATTTGTATAATAAAATAATAAATAAAGATAAGACATTATACAAGTACGAAACCCGTTCGTACTTTGAGTATGTCTGAATATTGAATAATACTGAGTATTGTTGATGTCTCTCACCTTCAATCCAAAATCCAAGACCTTCATGAAATAATATACAAACTTATGTAGTAAGTCTGTTATGATTAAGTATTGAAACGTTAGACAAGTAGTAGTGCTAGTTAAGCCGTTTGTGATATAGGCGTCAAAATGCAAAATCGTAATTTTCAATTTGAAGCTATACTGGGAGAAGGAACTTTCGGGTAAAGTATCTACAGATTTTATCTTTGATTTTTCTAAATCTATTTTCCGTATGCGCAAGGAAGAAAATCTTTCCACGGAATTTAGTTATTTTTTTTTAATGCAGGAAAGTGTATCTCGTCAAACGCTGTAAAGACTCTAAACAATTCGTAATCAAAGAGCAAGAACAAAATTCTAGTAATGCTTGGATCAATAAGGTAATAATGGAAAACAGCATTACAATTAGTATTCTTTTTTATTAAAAAAAATTGGGATATTACCAGATGATAACAGCAGAAGTAGAGTGTATGCAAATATTAAGACATCCCAATGTTATCTCATACTATGGGGCTTGGCAAGAGTCCAAAAACTTTTATATTTTGATGGAATATGCTGCTCATGGAACGTTAAGAAATCTTTTGGAGAACCGATCTTGCCCATTATTGGAACAAGTAAATATTCCAATCGTTATTGAGTATAATAAGTAGAAAAATGACTTATTACAGATATCATTATAAATTTCCATGTTTTTTTTAAGGATTGTTTATATCTTTTTGCTCAAGTCGTTATGGGAGTACATCACATACATTCAAAAAATATATTACATAGAGATTTAAAACCAGATAACATAATGTTGACTGGACGCATGGGAGATATAGTGAAAATCGGCGATTTTGGATTATCAAGAGATTTGCGAGAGTAAGTTAAGAAAAAATGATAGAACTTAATGATTTCAATACTTATAAGCTATACTCATTTATAGAAACAACTTAAGCCACGCTGGATCGTACTGTTACATTGCCCCAGAAATGCTAAAAAGAGAACCCTACGATTTAAAAATTGACGTTTGGAGCATGGGTGTTGTTTTATACGAGATGCTTACCAAAGAGCTTGCCTTTTCTGCAACGGTAAATAATATTCATCATCCCAAAATTTTATTGTTTCATTTTTTTCGCTATAAATGTGATTTTATTAATCGCATTTTGTGACTTTTATTGATTATTAGACCTTCCATGAAGCAGTAGATCTGGTGTGCAAACAAAAGCCGATATTATTTAAATCGTCTAAGGTGTCTAAAGAAAGCAAAATTATGGTCTTGAAGATGCTGCAGCAGAAAGCCAAACTGCGACCTACTACTCGTCTTCTTTTACTTTGCCCGTATCTCGCTCCATATGTGGCTAAAGTATACTTGAATCTAGGACGTGCATACGCGACTTCTCCCCAAACTTTTGGATTCAATATTTTTAATCAATTTCTCAAAACACCTCTTAAATAACTGGGATTGTGGAACGAAAATGCGTAAGTTGTTTAAATACTACGTGAATAATAAATATTTGATGTGTAAAAAAGTATATATATTTATTTATTTATTTTTTTTTTTAATTTAAATTAAGTGTAAAGATCCGTATGTTACAATTCTTGTGATGCAGAAGATAATCTCGCTGCGGTCGGACGCGCTGAAAAATAATTTGCAAGAGTTAGTATTGGCGCAGATTATTGGATCGAAGTGGACTTTAATATATATATTTTTTGATAAAAATATTAAGTACTTGGGCAAGCTTGCGATTGAAATTTGATGTCATCAATGGCAAAACCACCGTTGCTTGCACTTCCTTCTAAAATCAAACGGAATGAGGATCGAGATTCCACGGTGACTTGCGCCCACGTCCACGAGGGTCTTGGATTGTTGAAACCTTTTGCCGTTATCGACCAAAGCTGTAAAAAAAATATTTATCTATTGTAATAATGCTTTTAAGTACGCAGATATTCTGAAGAAATATTGGCAGAGAATATGTAAACGTGTACCACTTGCTGTTCGGAATCTTGATTCTCTTGCGACGATTCTGGCGATTCGTTCGCTTCCTGGTTTGCCGAAATTTTAAGGATTCTCAGACTCGTCGATTCCTCGACACCGAAAGCCACGAACCAGAAGGTGAAGCAAACGGCCTCTTCGTCAGGAGCAAGGGTGACCAACGGCGAGCGCAGGCTGACCTGGCGCTTCTGATTTGGAGAAAAGATGTCAAAGAAAACGAAGTCACCAGGAGAACCGAACGTCTTGTCGAGAAGCTGAGCTGGTCGATGATTCGGATAAGCTCGTTGCCACTGCATCCTGGGATCGTTAACTGCTCCGCTACTGCTCACGTTTTCCCAGCCGCAGAGTCCTTTCTCAAAGCTGCAATCCTGGGCTCGAACGAGCGCGCTGCTTGGCCTGACTGCACGAAATAAAATTAGTCACAATAAGGTATATGACAAAACTCTTAGTCATAAGATAGAGTATATACCAGTGCAATTGCCCGTGTAGAAGGCTATATCATCGATGGCAATGTTGCCGCTAGCTCGATTGGGACCCCAGCTGCCCTCGAAGACGACGTTGAAGCGTCCCATTTTTTCGACTACGTTGGCCTGTGCGTAATTCCAGCTGGGACCCTGATTGTTGTAAAGCTGCCAGATTGGTATCGCGCTGTCCATGCTCTCGCCCACAGGCTGCACGAGAACCCTGAGCACACCGAGGCTTGGCCCAGTCGCGTCGATGAACGACTCAAACATGAGGTACCAGAAGCTCAGACATAGCGGGTCATTGGGTACAGACTTGATCTCGTTGCTGATGAGGTAGGCACTTGCGCTACTGACGGCTGAGTTGCCGCCGCCGCCGCCACCACCACGGCTCTGCAATGCCATCAGGTACTCCTGTCGAGGACGAGATGCTGGCAGACTGTAGGGTTTGCGCTGGTTGCGCGGACTCAGACTCTGCTGGGAGAGTCGCTCCCAGTCGGAGTTACCTTGACCGCTACTGATCCAACCGCACTCGTCGATCTCAAAACTGCAGTCCCGAGGAAAGTGGGCCGGCGCAGCCACTTGGGGCGATGCTATCAGGCAAATCGTTCAATCTAGCAGCAGGCTAATAGTAGTGTAGGTATATGCAGTGTATACCTATACTCGATTGTCTATATAGGTGCCGTATTTTGTTTTGTGCATTATAATACCAACTTGGACAGGGTCCGGTAGAGAAGGAGATGTCGTCGACGGCGATGTCACCCATGGCGGTGTTGCCGACACTGGCCTCGAGAACGAGTTGATAGTCGTCGAGTGAGCTGACAGTGACGCGCGAGTCGAACCAGGAGTTGCCGGCGTTGCCGCGAAGTTTCCAGATCTCCTGCAGCTGGGCCTCTAGACTTCGGGCGTGACGTATAGAGATGCGCAGTTCGCCTATACCCGAGCCGAACATGTGGAATGCAAAGTGCATACAGAGTGGATAATCCTGATTGTTAGCCGGAAGCCCGACGCTCACCAGTCTGGCCAGATCGCCAGGTCGCCTTGGGAAGCTCGAGTCTATGTAAGCGTAGCCACCGCCCCTGATGCTCGAACTCGCCGCCTCCCTGTCCATCACCGGGCCCGTCGTCGGTTTGCTGCTGCCCCGGCTCTACTGTGCGCAGATCAACCATCGTTTATATTACATCTTATCGATTACACCTATTATATTTCAACAATATACATAATTATTATACTGACGATCGACCAGTCAAAGTCATCCTCGACCTCGTTGCTCCAATCGCAGAAGCCCGCGGCGAAGTTGCAAAAGCCGATGCAAGAGCTTCCCGGCTGAAGGTCGATGTCGTCTATGGCGATGTAGCCACGATACGAGCGTAACGGATCGCTCGCCTCGACCGGTATCCCTTCGATGATCAGCTTGAAAGTTTACAATCGCTGCGATTACATTATTATATTCAAGACTTAACAATTATTCTACAATACCCTGCATATATACGATACACCTACAGTGTGAACTTCCGGATAGGTGTAGAGGATCTGTGCCTGCTGCCAGCGGCCGAGAACGTGATAGTGCGCGTGCCACAGTACTTGATTCACCGCGTTATCTTGCGGAGGAACATTCGCGGAACCACTACTGCCACTAATAGTAGGGCTCGGAGTCGTGCTGACAACAGGCGGTGGAGGTAGAGGAGCATCTGCGTCCGAAGATGCTGCAGACGATTCGTTGATCGCTTTGGCGACGCTCAAGCTGTACTCGTCGTAGCCGGGATGCAAGAGAACTCGCAGTCCAGCTGAACTGAGGCCGTCGATAGCGTATTTGAACATGAAACAGGTGCCGACGACTCCAGTACTTCCCAGCTGAAGACTGTGCAGCAGGCCATTCGGACTGCTGACTGCTTGGTTCGGTCTGGGTACTTGCGAACACTCGATGAACGCGTACCTATGACATATACGAGTTGTTGAAGAATTGTAATATACTATGCGGATATATGCAGTGTGTTTTTGTTTTGCAAATTACCCTCCCTCCATCGTGCCGAGGGTCGTGTCGACTGCTGGTCCGCCGAGCCAATTGCTCGTCAGTCCCGTACCGGCCGTCCACTTGAGCGCTCCGGATCCGTCCTGCCATTCGCAGAGTGTTTGGATGGGCAAAGGCCCAAAGTCGCAGAAAACCTCGTCGGCGGTGGCCGTCGGCACTACGGGGGCAGCTCGCGAGACTTGTCGTCTGATGATGTTCTTATTGTTCTTCGATGATCTGTCTGTGACAATCGGATTTTTATATAGACTTTTGTAAAAAGATATAATATAATGCGGCACTCGGCGGTATACAAAGTTATTATTATCGCGTTGTTATAAACAACACCTACTGATAAACAACTCTGATGCACTGGTGGTCAAGCTGCTGCAGCCGGTGTGTTTGGTCAAAGCCAACAATAAGTAAACTCCGAGGATGCAAGTCAAGACAAGACGTTGATGATAGCCTGGTCCTGTCATGCTCGCGTCGGAACTTTCGTAGTGATTTGTTGACTACACTCCGCGTTCTTGTGGTGATGGCGGTTATAGTGTCGAGCACATACACCTGGATAGTGAAAACTTTTGCTGTCTGGCTCTCGTCCACACGCAGCGGACAACTACTCGCCCCATTGTTCCGCTCCATAGCTTTTGTTCGTTACGCTCACTAGTTGCACGCATATGTGGCAAACAATGAATATCCTTCCTGCGACCGCTATATGCTTCTGCACCTCTACTGCACTTGATCACCTGATAAATTCCACGGTAAATGCCCTTTCATTCATTTTCAAATGCGAACGCTAACCGATATACAGTTATTTCCTTCACTTCCTATAGGATATATATATAATACTATACTCTTGCTCTACATGTCCCACTATTATTATGTGTGCGTATAAATGAAGGCTATATCACCGAATACAAATAACGCAATCAATATATACATAGGTTTATTTAATGTCCGAAAGCTCTAAAATATATGTATGTCGACTGGCTATTGCATTAAATAGAATATAATTTTTCAATACCAAGCACAGATTTTTTAAAATAAATATTTAGAACGATGTTTATATGATGTGATCCGATCAACTGGACGTGTTGCAATGAAATCGGTTGGCGTTACTTGTATCCTCATCTTTATTTGGATATCAATTGTAAAAACTATATTCTAAGATCCACAAAATTAATTTCTGAAAAGGAATTTTAATCGAGTAAACTTTTATATATAACCATAGAGAGGGATTGGATTTTTCTAGTTTAAAAGCATATGCGTATGCGGGCAATAATGCTTTATTATTGCTCGCTGTTTAAAAAACGTTAATTTCGATGTATTTATGAAAAACGCGAAAATACGCGCGTGTGTGCATATAATAAAGCTTTTTGACCTCGTGTAGTTGCAGTATACTCGTCTGCATACGATATACTATTTAGCGAGACTAAAGTGACCGTTTCCAGGAAAAATTATCAATAATTGAAACTAATTTTTTTTTATTTTTTTTATTTTTTTAAATAATCTAATAAGCGCTTAGTTGCCGTATCTGAAAGCAATCTCATCAGATCTTTTTATTATGCCAAAAAATCGCAAAAACCCATATTTGCATGCGTTATAAAAAATATGTCGTCCAGGCTTCAACAGGCTAGGTGTAGGTATATCAATAGGCGTTTGAACCTCCTGTGGTTGCAGTAGTTGCTCGTTTTCGGCTTGCAAATGCACTCGCTTTCGACTCGTACTTTAAACTCCACACTTGCAATCTATTTGAATGATTAATCTTAATTTTAGTATTACATCTCATTTTAATAAGATTTGTATGACAATCGATTAAAAATTTGATAATCTAATGATTTTTGGTTTTAACATATTATTTTGTATTCAATCGAGTTATATTCGTTTTTATAAAAATCTAACTATAATGAAATGTAAAAATAAGTTATAATTGAATTGAGCGCTGTATATATTTAGTATAATAATAATACTTTATTTCCTGTACAGATTTTACATATTTTTAAGTAAATGAAATACATGAGATACTTAATTAAGATAATTTACATTTTTTTCTGATATTTTCGTTGTTTACATTTGTTTCTGTAGTAATACATTTTATTTACATATTATATTTTTATATCTTTTTTACATTTTTCACTTTGTAATCCTTTTAACATTTATATGTTCTTCTTATATCCCTTTTCTCTATATTTTCTTTTCTTTATTATATCCCTTTTTTAACCGTTTTGTCTTCGTCTCTCTGCCTGGCAAGCAGTTTCATTTACCTGCCCGTTCAATATCTTCTAAGTTCATTTGTAAGATCTCTGCCCCCAAAAATTTTCTATTCTCCACTTCTTTCACCCATTCCTCTCCTATTTCTTTGCAAGCTTCTTCACATGCCCACATCTTATCCTTGTCCATTGCTCTTTAATGAACCCACTTAATTCCTTGTCTTCACAGTATTTTTCTATTCATAGTTCCTTTTTGCATTTCCTAAAACATTGACAGTATATCCTGATCTACCTATCCTTGCCCAATTCTTTTGTATCTCCTGCTCTAATTTTATTATCTTTATTTAAGCACTGTATAATATTTAAAAAACTGTGCAAACATATAAAAATGCGATTTTTTTCAAAATCACGAAAAGTGATTTCGAAAACCGGGATTGTCCAATCAATAACAGGCTATCTTCATACCGATCTCAACAGCAAAACCCATTTTACTTTTTGCTTATTGTTTGGTCTTAAATATACTTATTCTTAAAAAATACGTTGTAAAAATTAGTAACACTCATTACACTTGCGATTGTAGTGATTTACGATAAAAGAATTAATGAAGATGTACAGTTTTCAAAAATCAATATTGTGTAAACGCTTTATTTCTTTGTTCTTATATCATTTATACAACTGTTCTACAGTCGTTGACATTATATTAACTTATAATAATATTTGTTCTATAAATCTTTACAATAATACATTTTGTAATTTTCCTATCGTTTTCTTAAATAAATATCGTCGCACTAAAAAGCTGATGCTCATTTACATCAATTAAGGCTAGATAAACAGTTTGTACATAAATCTCTACGATTTTGTGTCCAAGAAGAAATCAGAAGTAGTTGTTAAGCAAAATTTTCTCTTCCAAACAACATGTATTTATATATGTACAATAAAAATACTTAAAGTTGTTTTATACGCTTACAGATGAACCAGTTCATCAAAAAAAGGAAAAAAAAACTAAATACAGGATTTTTTCTATTGTTAGCTTAATTTTGATTTATCTACATCAATTGCTTTGTCTAAGACTTTTTTACCGTCATTAACTTCCTCATCATTTGTATTTTCCTCTTCGGATATTTGTTTTGATTCTGAATTTAAATTTTTGGATTGAGTCAATTTTGAATGTTGGTCAATCATCGTACAAGCTTCCAAAACATATTTATTAAAAATTTCACTTTTGTCCAAGTAAACATGATGTCCAGCTCCAGTTATTATCTATAAAAACAAAAACAAAAAATGTGTTCAGATTATTATACTATAATATATATATTTTAAATGTTCATCTTCTTGCGCACTGTACAAACATACAAAAGGATCTTATTCATGCATATATAAAAAAAACGTACTGTATTTGGATTTCTAATTACCTGAACATTAACATACGAGGATGATCGAACTTCTTTAATTTTTTCACCAGCTGAGTTGTCCACCCAAGATCTACTTCCATAGAGAAGCGTTACAGGAATTTCATGATCTAATTGATGAATTCTTTTTATTATTGGATTTTTTGCCCATCCAAAACCATGCATCATAGCATGAAAGGCGCTTTCTCCCCTGTTATACAGAAAATATTAAATTAAACTTTTGGTGAAACTAGTTTTAAACACCATATTTTATACTTACGAAGGAGTTTGGACATTGCATTGGTGTATATATTGTGAAATAATAGTTGGATCATCTTTCAGAATTGGTGAAAATTTCTTAACTATATCAGGGCGTGTAGTTTCAATAAGCCACTGGCCTAAAAGAAAATATTTTTTTAGTTTTAAACAAATTGTTGTATTATTAAAATAAAAAATGTATTATTAAAGTAATACCAAATGGTCCAGCAAATCTTACAGCCCATAACGGATTTAATGGTTGAACCATATAAGCTATTGCCTTTAACCAAAGTGGAGCATGTGATTTGTTAACAACATCAGTTGGTCTTTCTGGAAATCCCCATGGGTCAGCAAGAATCAAATGTTTAACTCGTTCTGGATATTGAATAGCATATGATGCTGCTAAAAAGCCACCCATAGAATGACCAAGTAAAACAAATTTGTCTAATTGCATTTCCTTTCTCCATTCCTCTACTGATCTAACTAATTGATTTTCAGCTTCCTCAGCCTTCTTGCTAAAAACTGGTCGGCTACTTCTTCCAAATCCTAAAAATATATAAAAAGAAAACAATTGAGTAGCTTTTATTATTTCTTGCTTTTTAATGAAAATTACTGAACATTATATTGCATTATATTTACCCAACAAATCTATAGCATGAACAGGCCTCTGCTTAGCTAAAGAATCAAGATTTAAAACCCAAAGTGCAACACCGGCTCCGAGGCCATGTAGCAAAACAATTGGTACTTGCGATGATTCTTGATTTAAAGACAAAGTCCAGATTTTGTCTGATTCTCCTACAACTGCTCCAATATCAACATATCTCCCCCTGTATGGTGTTTTTAAATCTGCAACGGATATCAAATATATTTAAGTTAAAGTTTCATTACAATGTGAAAAGTAATTAAATTTCTATAAGCACTCACGTGAGAGTATTTTTTTTTCCACTGTCCTGAGCATGGTTGAAGAAGAACGTGACCAGCTAAACCATTCCCAAAACCAGCTGAAATGATACATAAATTGGAATCATAAGATATTTAATGTTCTACATTTGTCAAATCACAATATGTTTTATATGCATAAAGCATGATAATTGTTGCATAAGAACTATACTACTATTGCATCGTCTAATGCAGTAAATACAATCTAATGTGATGCAGCTGTTTTAATGTCAATATGTAGAAATAATAATAAGATTGAATGGTTATTGAAGCACAATAACCATTCATGACACAATATTACATTATAACATGAAACTATTGATTGATACACTCTATTATGCAATAGCATATAAAGCAATAATCAACAAAATGCTTATCTTTCATTGTAATACAACTTTAAAAGTTAATAATCAGCGATAGAATATCAAATTGATGAGAAAATTCAAACAACATTGGAAGCTTCTAATTGTAAAAAAGAAGTTGCATGATCATAGTAATATAGAAAAGTATCTTGAGAAGTATATATAATGTGATTCTGTCAAAGTGAGCATAATCACTCACACGCAGTATGTGTTATTTTTGGTCATGAGGTTAGTTTTATTTTTTTGCAAGGTCCATTTCATCTCATTCATGCGTTGTCGACAAACTTAATAAAAACATAACCTGAGTGACTCACTTTGATTGGAGTTGAACTTCGTCATTGCTGTCTGTTGCCATGAGTTTTATTTAGCTCTTGATCTATATATATTAGATACACTTTTCGCTTTTAGTGAAAATTTAAACGTTGTACTTTGGTTTTGTATAGCGTTGAATCGATTAAAATGTTCGATTCTTTATATTTAATATGCGTTATCATAGTCACAAGAATGATTGGTCATGCCATGACGTCGCCGTGAGCTGTCACATCGAACTGATAGTCTATCACACTTATCACAATAAAATACTAAATAAATTTATACATAAATAAATTCAAATGTTAAATTCCTGACAAAAGTAGTTACTAAAAACTACGTACTTATAACAATGATTCTTTGTTATTTGTAAGATAGCTTGATCAGCTGGCAATAAGAACTACAGAATGACTGCCAGATGATTCATGATAGGATAGGATAGACTCCGACAAATATACTATACTATATATACATATTCGACTATTTGATATTTTAGTCGGCTAAGCCGGACCCACATGTACCCACTACTTAGCCAATTCCGGACAAGATGGGAGCACGACTCGATTTTTTTTCTTCACTTCTTCTTTATCGTAGTAGGATAAACTGAATAGATAACAAAATTCTAGTATTAGTTTTTGAAAAGACATCTCCAAGTGTCTCGTCAAGCCCCTTTCTTTTCTCTGATTGGTTCCGCCATTTTCTGCCAAACTTCCGCCACTTGTTGGCGCGTGGCTTGAATGTTTACATATTATTTGCAAGTGATTATTCGTTTAATTAACGAAAGGATATACAATGACTGTAATTATAAGTTGATTGTAACGAGGTTTAAACAAATTTGAAGCTGAAAATATCATGCATTATCTGTATTTATGTTTCTACCGTCATAGTTTCTACTGCTGGTTTACTGTTTTTTTATTTTTACATTTAAAAATAATTTAATTTAATAAAATAAATGGATAAGCCGCATGTTAGGAAGAAAGAATCCAGACTAATCTTGTAATATATAGATTTCAGGCATAATTGTATTTAAAATTACAATCAATTTATGTATAAATTATGTAACATAATAATTTTTTTTATAACTATTTATTTTACTAGTATACCTTTATAATTGGTATAATTAGGCAAATAACACTTTTTTATTGAAACAAATACATTTTTCACCTTATCATTTCTGAATTACGATTAAATATTATTTAAATATATTTTTTATTTGTTAATATCCTATTAATGATATAAAAATAAAAATACAATTATTATTATCACGATTTCAAACGAACGCACTACGCGATTCCTACATTTCCGATTTGGCAGAAAATGGCGGGTAGAGTAGGGCGAGACACTAAATAATATAGTGACATTACGTATACATACACTCCAAGTTGTCCCACAGCGCCATTTCCACACCATTATCCAATCTTCAAAAATATATAGCGGATGTTTACGATGAATATGAATCGGCAGATTTGAAGTGGTATATACTGTGTGTTATATAGAAACACAAGCTTACAAGTTTCGGACTCGAATAATAAGAATTTGAGTATATAATGAACAACTTTTTTTTTTAATTTAAATATAACAAGCTATTACTACTACCCTTGGTTTCTTATTTTACCCATCTAAAACAATGACTTACGCATCTGACCCAAAAGCATTTGGTTATTACCTCATAATTACCTCTGTACTGATAAAATCTCGTAAATATTTCAGTCCAAAGAAATGACTGAAATACTTACTTTTATCCTAATACGTTGCATATTTATAGTCTTTAAACCTTAAATTTAAAAATATAGAATAAGATTACATAACAATGAATTAATGAATGAGTAGAATTTGGATTCTATGAATGTGTTCAGTTAACTGGAATAACATTTCCTTACAGAAATGAATCTTTCTTTTGGAAAATTCCAAATAATCCTGTATGACCGAAACATATCTATTAGTAATAAATAATTTACAGTATTTCTAAGATGGTAAAAATAAAACTATAGCTACATCCACTGAACCCAAATTTCCCTCTGTAATAATAATAATTAGTAAACAATGTTCTATTAAATAATATTATCCAAATGAATCTCTCCTTTCCTCTTCTAAAAATTTATTAATGCATCTATTGATCATAACACTCCAAAAATTATGGAATTCAATTTTAATTTGTGAGATAGAGACTAAATCAAGAAGTGAATAGTAGAAAGGATTAATAAATGTATTTTTAATCTATCAGACTTATCGCTTGTCTAACTGGTTGTTTTGTTATTCGAACTCCAAACAATTAACTCCTCAAAGCTATAGACAAACTGTTTGAGTCAGATATTGCGTTAAAAGTCCCAGTGAAAGAGTAACCAGAATATTAGTTACCACTAAAATATTCTTATTATTTTACAAAAAAAAGGGATATATTAGGAATACTTGTGCACTAATTGAAGTCTCTGGTAGGTATGATGTCCCATGGAGCAAGAAGAAAATCCAGATGCAAAGGTATAATTTTCCGATTGAATTCCAGTTGAGACTTTGATTCTTCATAATTTTTCTTGCACTATGATGTGGTGTTAGTTTTGTTGCAATTTTGATCTGAGGGTTTGAGAACCAAATAGTAGAGAAGATCAGATAATGAAATGATTCCAATGACTTTTTCTTCTTCATCCACTATGACCAAACGGTGCACCTCAGCCCGAACGATTTTTTCCATAACTGTAAAAAGGGTTTCACTTAATTTACAACTTTGCACTCCTTCAAACCATTCATTACGATGCTCATTAGCTTCTCTCAAAGTCACATCTAAATTATTGTATGTTTTTTCCGCTGCTAAATTGATAACATCAAACTTTGAATATATGTTGACTAGTTTGCCATCATTATCCACAATTGGTAGTGCTGATACTCTTCTTTCTACGAATTTTTTTAGAGCTAAAATTATGCTCGTGTCTTCAGTAGCCGTTTCAATATTCTCAAAAGTTCCTATATGCAGTTCTTCAAGTGTTTTGTTTGAAAAAGTTGGTTTTGGCAATTCATGAATATATAAGAAAAGAAACCTAAGTATTCTTTTGTGTGTTAAGATATATAATACATTGCCAGTGTCAGGATCTATTACAGGTAGACGATGAATTCTGTTATTTATCAAGGTTTTAATGGCTTCATATAAAGATGCATCTGGCTCGATACTGACCAAAGGATGAACTTGTTCCTTAAGTACCTTTCTCCAAGTATCAAGTTCGTGTTCTTCTAGCTCGTCCATTGTAACGGAAGGACTTGTATAATACATTTGCAATATTTTTATAAAGTCAGTTATAGTTAGCATTCCTACGAATTGCTGTTGAGAGCTATCCCATAGTGGAGCAGCGCGAACACCATTGTAGACAAGAGCAAAAAACGCTTTCTTAACAAGTAAATGTGTATCGAAAACTACGAGCTTGGCACTTGTTGGTATAAGATCATAGCATTTGTGAAATTTGAAAAATTTAACAAATATTTGTGATTCATCTTCCTCAAGGTCAGAGAGCGAAACTTTTTCCAAAAATGGATCTACTACAGGCAAGCCTCTAGCATCCCTGAAGAGTATAGCGGCATGTATGGGATCCAAACAAGCATCTGAGGCCCTATGTGGAACAGCTGGTGAACCTAAAGATAATCGCCTTGCGTTTGAATCCAATGAACACCTCCGTAGAGCAGTTTGTGCTGCTACCTGTGAATGATGATGAGCAACAGCCTTTGCTTTTCTTTTGTCTTCACTGCTTAGAGTGCTGTGACTTCGATGTCTAATAAGATCTATCACTTTACTAACAGGATTACGACTACTCTCTGATCCAGACCGCTGTCGAATTTGATCTCTATCATCCTTCTGATCTTTTTCTGTATTAATGTCTAATGAAGAACTACCATATGAACTTCTATATATAGAATGTTGTACAGCATTCTTCATGTTTGTTATAATACTTGGTTTTTTTGATTTGCTAACATCAGACTTGCTCCTTGGTCGAAATGCATCTAGAATGGCACTTTTTTTCGAAGGGCTAGTTGCTTCATCTGATGTGACAGTCGCACTTTTCCTGCGATCAACGCTACTACTACGGCTTTTGGTTCTATTATTTTCTGATCGGATAGCAACGGATTTCTTGATCAAATCAGTTGGTTGATTACTTTGAGAGCCTAATTTAAAAGTAGCTGTTGGAGTGTTGTATGATGCTGCTTTTGCAACAGGCCGTGAATGAGAGCCCCAGGTACCTGCTCTTGGTCGACGATCCTGTTCTTGCAATGACAATGAAGAATTGTTAACATCTTCAGTAACAATCGTCGGTAATGGTTGAGATCCAGATTCCATTTTTTTTCTTTCTTGAACGAAGTTAATTCTACGTACCCAGACTTCTTCAGTGGAATCATAATCTAATGTACTAGTACTGCTGGCTTGACTTTTCATTTCTACAAGACTAGAGTCAAAAAATCTTTTATCTAGATGTGGACTGGCTAATGGACTTATTTTAGAAAATGTCATACTACTAGAATATGAAGGTGGATCAGTAGCTGAAAAAACCATGCCAGGACCAGTAGTATTTCTTCGACGTAAAGGTGGTTTCGTTGATGTTGGTGATGTTATAATATGGCTTGTAAATCTTGAAGAGGAGCAGGGAGTTGATTGTGACTCCGATGTGGAGTTGTGACTGGACTTTAGATCTAGGTGTTCAGAGCTTGACTTTTCTAAAGATGAAGAACTTTCCAAATCATGACTTTCATTTTTATCTTCAGAATCTTGATTTGGTGTTATTTTATTTTTACTTGTTACTTTATTTTTTCCAGACGTGGTTAGGCAATCATCATTATTTTTTCCTTCTTCATTTTCATATTCATCTTCTTCACGACATTCTGAGAGCCGTCGCCCCCATGGGTATGGACTGTGAGTTTGATTTCGCGACGGTAACCGATTGACATGAGACAAGAAATAATGATGAAAAAAGCTATCAACACCTTCGGATTCTTCTCCAGAAGACTGAAGAATATCTTTAAGTGCTGCCAAAGAAGTAATGGTATTATAATTTATTGCCGAGACCAAATCATCTTCGATATCACTATCATCTGTTGTATCATCATGTTTATTTTGGTCTTTATTTTTAGCAACGGTAGCTACGTTGAGTACATCATTTGTACTTGGAGTAGATTCAGTCTTTTCGTCTGTACTTGAGTCTGATTCATCTTCAGAGCTTGTACTAGATCTTGAAGTAACGGAATTGTCATCACCTTTTATTTCCTCTTTACCCAAACTTTGACTAACATCATCATCATCAGAACACTTATTATCGCCATCATTATCATTTTCTATCATGTCGTTTTTATTAGGTTTTAAATATCTTTGGTCTACTACTTCAACATTACTACAACATACTTTTGCTACTGCACAAACATTTTTTTCATCTATTTGTTTTGGATCATCATGTTTGAATCTGTCTACTTGCAAATTCTCCATCTATGATTGCACATTCTTGCAGACGTATCTCCAGCTGCATAGTCTGCTCCCACATATTGTCCACCTCCAATTGGTGTAACCACACCACCTCGGGCTCATTCACGCCCGGATCGACCGCGAGAAACTCAACTATCACTGCATCTTCTGCTGCCAGTACTTGTAAACTCGAGCGCACAGCCTCCACGCCTTGTGTCAACGCTCTTACTTCTGTAGCACCTAAAGCATGAGACTTCTGAATTGTCTTTTCCGAGTGGGTGCAGCTTGCTGCAGCTCAATACAAGGATCGACGTATATTGCTTCTTACTTTTAGAACAATTTATTGTACTGAATAGATTTCAATACTTATTTTACAGCATGTTTAGTCGCAACTTAAAAAATTATCAGCAATTCGAGAATTCATTAGCACAGAATTTTTTGATGTGATTAAAAAATTTTATAAGATACAACAATCGGATGTAAACACATGTCGACTATTTGTTGTTATTATAGGTTATATAAAAGCGTATAAGTTGGTATAAGCTTTATAGGCTTAGCGTATTATATAAAAGCGCGACGGGGGGAAAATCTAGCGCTACTACCGCCATCAGTGCCGTATACGAGTAGACTCATAAACACATTTGAAATTTGTTTAACGTAAAAATATTATGAACAAAGCAAATTTACACTAATTACAAATGCGAATATATTTAATAGATCTATAACTAATGAAATCAGTGGAGTCTATCTAGTTTTCACAGAATAATACATATTTTGACTTGAATTGATGCGTAAAATTAGAGGTGGTTGAATTTGCACTATTTATGCGTTTTTATTATGAAAATAGTTATATAATATATTTATACAATTTTGATTTTCTGATAATATTTTTAGGATTCCAATTGTAATTTTAAAAATAAATATTGATGAATTATTAATTTAAATTTATTTACAACATTATCAAAACAGTCTTGCAACAGTTGAATGCAAATTACTTTTTATGTAATCACAGTTGGTTTATCCCGTCCTGTATACTCTTGAAGTTTACTTAATTTAAGTGATATGTCAACAAGTGGTTTCAAGACGATTTGCGGATCCAAAGTAAATGTAGATGGATCTGCTTCATAACTTTCAATGTATAACCTAATAGTTGCACCAGAGCTGCCAGTACCAGATAAACGAAAGATTACTCGTGATCCATCTTCAAATAATATTCTGAGACCCTAAAAAATTGATAAGTTGAAAAAAATATATATAATCAAAAATTGTAAAATTTTCTTAAAAATGTATAATTTACCTGCTTTGTGGCTATGCTACCATCTATAGGATCTTTGTATGAATAATTGTCAGCCTCTTTAACAACATAAGTTTTGTTTTGTGAAGCAAGTTTTGTCCCAACAAAGTCTGATTTCTTCATTAACTCTTCAACATAATTCATCATTTCATTAGATTTATCAGCATCACAGTTTTCATAATCATATCTAAAATAATATATAAATCAGTATTTTTGATTATTTGTTTAATTTATAGTATATCAAAATTAGCCTATATGAACCTAGTAAAAAAATTTCTTCCATAAGTACTCCAGTGATCAAGCAATATTTCTTCAACTGATTTTCCAAGATTAGCAATTACACTAAGCCATGCTAAACTAGCCCAAATACCATCTTTTTCTCGAATATGATCCGATCCTGTACCAAAGCTTTCCTCACCACAAAGAGATAGTTGTCCAGCATCCATCAAATTACCTGTTTTGAAAAAGTTATATTTATAATTTTAAACAGGGCATTAAAAACCCAAGAATGTTACCAATAATTATATACTAAAATATGTGTGTTTTACCAAAATATTTCCACCCAGTAGGTACTTGGTAACATTGTATGTTTGTCTTTTTAGCTACTAAATCTACAGCTGCTCCAGTTGGCATAGATCTAGCATAGCCCTTTATTCCAGTCTTTTTGAAATATGGAATAGCATTTAAATTAGCAGCTAAAACAGCTAAAGAATCAGATGGATTTACAAAAAATGCTTTCTTTCCAATAATCTGAAATAAAAATAAGTGCATCATTTTAATTTAATAATGATGATAATAGTAATGTAATGTGATTTGCTATAGATAGTAATATTTAAAGTAAATACCATGTTCCTATCACCATCTCCATCAAATGCTGCTCCAAAATCATATGGACCATTTTTTACAGCATTAACAAGGTCTGCAGCATAGGTCAAATTTGGGTCTGGATGCAAGCCCCCAAAATCTTCTTTAGGAACAGCATTTACTAAATCACTACTGTTCACACCTAACTCTTTTCCAAAGATTTCTGTTATATAAGGGCCAGTCACTATAACAAATAAATATTGTTGATAGAAACTCCAAAAAGAGAAAAAAAAAGTTTATTATAAAAACAAAATAGCATTACCTCCATTCATAGCATTGATAAGAATTTTAAACTGAGGGCGTTTATCACTTCCTTGAAGTAACTGTTTGATAGCTGAGAAGTCAAAGATTTCTTTCATCAAAGCAGTATAATCACTTACAGAGTCAATAATATCTACAGTAAAAGGTTTTCCATCAATCTGTACAGTAGTGCTTTGAACTTTTCCAATATCAATCTCAAGTCCAGAAACAATCTTGTATTTCTTCAAAGTTGTTGTTATTTCATAAATTTTGTTTGTAACAGCATCTGGAGCAGGTCCACCATTCTCACAATTAAATTTAATACCAAAATCTCCATTAGGTCCACCTGGATTATGAGAAGCTGTTAAAACAATTCCTCCTAGTGTTTTGTATTTGCGAATAATGTTTGATACAGCTGGTGTAGATAGTATCCCATGTTGTCCAATTAACAATTTTGCTACCTGTTAAAAACAAAAAACAATGTGTAATATAAACTGTTAAACATGAAACAGTTTTCAAATGGATGTCATATAAATGGGTCTATGCACTATCACAATTTTTTTTTAATAGTCTCTTATCAATCTGCGTAGTAATGATAGACTGCTTAATGACCAAGCGTTAATATTTTACGCAATCATCACTATATACATATATGTATAGAGATATTTTAGTGTATATACATTCTTAGAATAATAATATAAACTTTTGTTTATACATGTAATAAGGAGTAAGAAAAACAAGTGTAATTTTTAAATAAAGTGAATGAAATGGCTATATATTATTGAATAAATTATAAATTACATACCCCATTAGCTGCAGCAATTTTGATAATTTTCTGTACAGCATCTTTGCCATAATAACGACCATCACCTCCAACAACTAATGTGCTTTGATTTAATTTATCACCCAAAGCATCAAGTATTGCTTGAATAAAATTTTCTGTGTAATGCTCTTGTTGAAAAACTTTAACAGCTTTTCGAAGGCCAGAAGTACCTGGTTTTTGACCTTCAAAAACTACTGTATCAACTTGCGAAATTGTTAGTGAAGCCATTATTCTATAAAAAAAAATACGGAAATTTATTGAAAGAAGAAGAGATAGAATAAATATTTTATGATAAATGAAAAAATTAAATTTGTTTACCTCAAATAAGGTGTAGCCACTAACTTACTAAAAAATGATGATAAAAGTAAAAATTTCAAGTTAGGTGCGGTTGCCAAGTTGCCGCGACTAGCGAGATATTATATATCAATGACAATCAAGGGCACCCGAATCAAGCCGGTAGTTGACGTCTATAGTTGCCCGGCTCGTCTCTTGTAGATCGAGATTCAGACTCGGACACAGCGAGTCGATTGCACAATCTCAAGCAGACAGAGACAAACAAACTTTATATAGAGCTCTGGCGCATGCGCGTTATTCGAATATATCATATGATCTATCTGCTATAAATATTATTGCGGGGACACTTTAATTACCTATATACGATTTTTCGAATTACTGACATGTGAACATTTTTACTTTATATCTATCTACCATAATAAAAGTAGTTATATTTTTTTAGTAATTGATAAATAACTTTTTTAATAACTATTAATTTAATTATTATTAATTTATTATTATTAATGCAAAGTTTAAAGTTTTATTTTCATATATTTTTCAATTAGATTCATCTGGCAATAATGGTATATAATGACAGTGTATAAAAATATTTAATTTTCAAGCAATAAGTTATTTCTAGACTTTTTTTGTGTTTATTTGCATATTTTTATTGTTTGACATTTTTTATAATAATAATAATAATAATAATATGAAAAACATCTTTACAAACACAATATTGTCAATTTGACAGTAACCAGCGAAATACCGATAAACTCAACTAAAAAGGATAGTTTGAAAAAATATGTCTATATTTATAAAAGGGTTCTTTTTTGGAATAATAGATCTTTCATAAAAAAGATTAAACTACTTCGTAGTTATCAGTGAAAAAGACTGTTTCTACAGAATGTTTGACTGGACTATCATCTTCAACAAGCATAACGTCATTAATCTGCAATAAATTAAATGATTTTAGTACGTGTTTGAAAATGATTTAAAATATTCTCAATGTAATTAGACACATAATAAATTTTACCTTTATTTTAGCATATGGCGTATTAGATGAAAATGAAATATGCAGAGGGAAAAAGTCTGAAGGTCGTGAGTTTGGTACTGTAAACTCCATTAATCCATTTTTTGTTGTAGCATCAATAATGGGTATTGACCATACTAACGTATTTCTCTTTGCCTCGTGAGTATATTGACCTTCGCATTCATTCACAATAGGCTTTGCACCAGTAGGTAATGGAATGTTTATCTGAACATCGTTTAATTCCAGATCTTGCTGTTGTAGATCATACTCAATATTTACATCACAGCCTCCTTCTCCATTTTCAGATGGCCAACAATTAACTTGAAAGGGAATTAAGTAATGAAACATTACAATATACAATGTACAACTATGTTATAATGAAAAATTGTACGCATCATACTTGAGATTGGTAGTGCAGTTTCATCTTGACTTTGAAAGCGCCACTTTAGTACACCAACATCTGTATGCAGAGGAAACGGTTTTGATGGCACTTTCAAACCAATCTGCCCTTTTGTTTTGAAAAGTTCCTTATCCACATTTGGGTGTGTTTGTAATTGCATTCCTCTTGTATCTTTATTATCTATTTGCACACGAATGCGACCCCATTTCTCATCTGATATATTTAATGTTACTAAACCACCTAATTCGAAATTCTGCACACCACCATCTCGACTGATTCTCACATTAAGTTTTTCTTCCTGTTTTAAATGGACTCTATAAATAATAAAAGAAAAAAAAATTAATTCAATGAATATGACAATAAAGATAGAATATATGAATATTATCAAGTTTAGTCATAAAATTATAAAACAAATAACAATAAAAATATTTGTATATTAAGCAGGGCTAAGTTTGTTAATTGAAAATTATATTTATCATACGGTTCATTCTTTGTAGAATCTGCATTAGTTGGTGCAATTCTTGCTCCTGCACTGGGTAAGGGATTAGCAGAGGTAACGGTTTCACCTTCTTCTTTCAGTTGATCAACAAAAGAGTCAATATCTCGAGATTTTCCACCCAATTTCATTGCACCCGCACCAACTGAAGCTGGTTTCCTAAAATACAAATTTCATCTTTTAACAAACTATATGTACAAAAACATGTTAAATACAATCATTAAGTTCATTTTTATTTTAAACAATACGACTGCCAGAAAATAATTTTTGAAACTTACTGCATTGGTGTATACGTTGTTTTCGCAGGCTCTGGTATAAAATTGGCTGAATCTCCAACAGTGGGAGTAGGTGCAAAATTGCTTCCACTGCCATAACCTCCTCCAAAGCCAGGGCTTTTAATACTTGTTCCTTTTTTATTAGCTTCTAGTCTTTGCCTTTGCAATTCTTTTGCTTTTTCTTTCATTTTGTTTTTAGCCTCTCTTTCTTGCGTAAATCTAACAGCTTGATAAACCCTCTCTTCATGCGAATCCATTTCAACAAATGTTCTGATTTGTGCTAAATTAACACTTTCTCTGTATCCTAGAGCAACTATTTCATCAAAAGCAAATATTAAATTGAATGCATTTTCAGCAATTTCTAGTTCATCCATGGATTTACAATACTCTGGGATCTAAATATAATAATAATCATTATTAAAATGCAATATTAAACTAAAAAGTTGGAAAGATGATGAAATTACAAGGCTACTTACTACTCTTGCGAAGAGACGTAATGTTTCTAGATCCTCCAAAATATTACTAGCTTTTGTTGTAATTAATAACATGTAAAGCTTTTCCAATGGTTGATAAACATAGCGAACTGATTCAGTTTCAACAAATGTATGCTGTTTACCAGTACTCATTAATTTTGGAAAAGCAGCTAGCAGACCTTCTATTCTTGCCTTTGTCATTTCAACAAATTGACGAGAGATGATGGCTAAATAGAATATTTTATAATGATAAGTAAATTTAGTAAATAAAAACTGTATTGCACAAATTGTCAATAGCATACTACTTTGTAGTAAAACATTGAGTACTCACTCTTGCCACCCTTGGTGCATACTGCAGCAGCGATAAGTACCTGTAATAAAAATTGTACCAGATGTACGTTACATCAATACTTATATTTTTACAACTAACATAATAAATTCAAATTCGTCATATAGCCATATATTAAAGAAGAAAAGAGTTTGAAACGCGTGTTGAGAAACAGTGCATCAAAATAATTGGAAATTAAAACATACCATTTTGGCATGTGATATGATAACGTTCTAAATGCAAATCTGATGGTGCGGCACTATTTTGTCTGTAGTCGGTGTGCATCCGACATTATACGATATGAAAATCTGTAAATATTCGCTAGCTGACGTGTGCGGTGTGCTGGCGATGTGCAAAGCAAACTGCTGTCCTGCTGGAACAGTGCATATTGCTCTTTGGGGACGTGAAAGGTTTCCAATATTCCGATTCAAGTGCGAGCGGGTAATTCGAATTACAATTTTTTGTAGAAAAATACGATTCAATATCCAAAATTTTTGAAGGATTATATTCTTAATGGTATCATTATCGACGATAGATTATGCTTGCACAGATTTGCATCTAAATACGTTAGTTTAATGATTTCTAAGATCTGGGGTGTGGGCTTTTGATATCTGAATTCTAGCTATTGGTGGCCGTGAGGAACGGTGGAACGTGGCCTTCGAAGGGTTAGTTTTTGGTTGACACAGAGGGGAACAGTCGCCGCCGCCTTGCCAATGTCGACGGCGAGTTGTGCTTGTGTAGGTTATCGTTAATGAATCATTGAAAAATTGAATCATGAATTGATCGAAATACGATTCGCGAATTTCGGGTTTCGCTATTTTCAGAATTTTGAGCTGTTTGAGGTGTTTATATCCTTGCCACCTCGCAGCTAAACAAGCTTATTAGGTGCTATCGATAAAGCAGTTGAAGTGACTCACAATTACATATCAACTCTTATTTATGGTTGTTAAAATTTAAAATTCACCTCTAATTTCTAGAGTTCTTACTTGTTTCCTAAATAAATTGTGTCACAACAGTTTGATTGTTTGATACAATCATGTCGCACCTACCTCCTTGTGTGATAGATGTGGGAACAGGGTAAGCCCATTAAAAGTTACCATTATTATTGTTGTTATTATGGTTATTCCTAATACTTTATATATGTGTAATCATAGATATACAAAGCTAGGCTTTGCTGGAAATAAAGAGCCTCAGCTGATGATACCTTCGGCTATAGCAATAAAGGAATCAGCAAAAGTAGGTGATAATTCAGCAAGGCGTGTTACCAAAGGTATAGAAGATTTAGATTTCTATATTGGAGATGAAGCCTTTGAAGCAACTGGCTATGCTGTTAAGGTAAATTGAATATATTTTGAGCTTCTTATTATCTTTTATGTTTTTGATAGAATAACTATCAAACTTTTCGTATTTCTTTGGCAAATAGTATCCCGTCAGGCATGGTCTTGTGGAAGACTGGGACTTGATGGAACGTTTTCTTCAACAATGTATTTTCAAATACTTAAGGGCAGAACCAGAAGATCATTATTTTCTTCTAACTGAGCCCCCTTTAAATACACCTGAGAATCGTGAATATACAGCAGAAATAATGTTCGAATCATTTAATGTTTCTGGATTGTATATTGCTGTTCAAGCAGTACTAGCTATTGCAGCATCATGGATGGCTAAGAACGTTGAAGATAGAAATTTAACTGGAATTGTTGTTGACAGTGGTGATGGAGTAACTCACGTTATACCAGTTGTAAGATTTTTTATCGTTTAAAAATTTTCATTCTATTCACAACAATGAAATTATGTCTTAATTGGTATTTTACTGTTTTTAGGCAGAAGGTTTTGTTATAGGCAGTTGTATTAAACACATTCCCATTGCTGGACGTGATATTACATACTTTATCCAGAGTCTTTTGAGAGATCGAGAAGTGGGTATTCCTCCGGAACAATCACTGGAAACAGCAAAAGCTATCAAAGAAAAACATTGTTTTATATGTCCCGATATTGCTAAGGAATTTGCAAAATTTGATAGTGATCCTAGTAAATTTGCAAAATATAATGGTATAAATAATATAACCAAGCAACCATTTGCTGTTGATGTTGGTTATGAAAGATTTCTTGGACCAGAAATTTTCTTTCATCCTGAGGTAAATACTAAGCTAGAAAATTCAGCAGTTTCTTTTTAATGTATTAATGTATCTTGTGAGTTTAGTTTTCAAATCCAGATTTCACAACTCCACTGAGTGAAATTGTGGATGATGTTATTCAAAATTGTCCTATTGATGTCAGAAGACCTCTGTACAATAATATTGTTCTTTCTGGAGGATCAACAATGTTTAAGGACTTTGGAAGACGATTGCAGAGAGATATAAAAAAAACTGTCGATGCGCGATTAAAACTAAGTACAGCACTCAGTGGTGGACACATCACGGTAATATAAAAATAACTATAATTAAATAACGAATAAATTATTGACGTGAGGCTCGTTTTTTCAGCCCAAACCTGTCGATGTTCGCGTTATATCTCATCACAAACAACGTTGTGCAGTATGGTATGGAGGAGCTCTGTTAGCTAGTGACCCAGAATTTTATACTGTTTGCCACACTAAAGCTGATTATCAAGAGAATGGACCAGGAATTTGTCGTTACAATCCCGTCTTCCGCAGCATGATTTAAGCAAAGTTACTTCAAAGACAGTTGAAAGCATTTATAGATCAAAGGCATTTTGCGCAGATTACTATTATGCATTAATGTAAGTTTGTAACTCAAAAAATGTCCAAACATTTATTAAAAAATTTTTAAACATTTTTTACCAGATTTGTATTCTTAATAATGAAGAGGATACAAATTTTCACAGACTTTAATTGTAAAAGATATTTGATACAATTCAATATTTAAGTATTGATTTTATTATCTATCCTTATTTTTTATTTTCAGAATTTTTAACCAATTATTATTATTATTATTAATACGAATTAAATTTATTGAATAGTTATATATGAAACTCATGCCAAACTTAGCATTTCATAATAAAAAGCTCACAAAGTTAATGAAAATAAAAAAATATATATATAAAAAATATACAATTTGTATGAGGTGCAAAACTAGTATTACTTTGTTTTTAATTTTTACAAATCTATGACTAAAAAATCATTTTTATATTGTAGATTTGTATTTAAAATAAAATGTATTAAATAATTTTTGTTTTATTGTTATAATATGATTCATATGTATTTACAACGAAGAAATTCATTTTTAAGTTTCATTTTAGATAACCAAAATTTTAAAAACTTAACTCACTATCTTGATGGAAGTTGAGTACCTTAGTCATATTCGTTTTGGTAACCCTGATGATCACTGTAAAATGTAGATTGTCAGATTATTAAATAGTTTCCACTCATTTTTTAATTGAATAATTTGTTCTTACTTTGGATTATTAGCACCATTCGCAATTGCTACATCATTTTCTAGATCCATAAAAAATGAAGAAAAAAATAATGATAGAAGATTAGTATGCGCTTGATTGCTTCTTCTTGCTGTTCTTGGATTGCTATACATATCTATTGAATTTTCAGGCGGCAGAGGATCATGCGACAAAATGGGACCTTCATTTTGTACCTAAAAAAAAGAAAAATTATTTTATAAAAATAATCGATCAGCATATTTAATATTAATCCTATTAAATAAATACCCCTTGAATATTCACTGTAACATCTTTCAAATCTGATACAACGAGATGTCTTAAAATATTTCGCGGTAATTTTCCTTGGTATCTTTTGGTCCTTTTAAGTTGACAAAACTTAACATAATCATCCTTTGAGTCAACTCGTTGAAGAACTATGTGCACATTTTTTTCAAGCCATGGTAAAATTTCTGCTTCTTTCCATAAATGAAAGCTCCTTGCAATGTATAAGGTTTGTAATTTATCCAAAGCTGGTGATGTACTACTATCAGCTTTAATTGTGAAAAATTCATGAATTTTTACCTGAAATTTAAAGTTTTTTTTAACAAAAAATGTAATTTACGAATTGAGATAAAGTTCAATTACCTTAGAATCTGTATTTATGCTACATTTGTCTAATAATGGATTTAATACACCAGGAAACATGATGAGTGCATTTTGCAAAAGTTCATCTGCAGTTTCCTGCTTGCCCAAATGAAAATAGGCAAGTGCTAAACTGTAAGCAATGTTAGGAAGTTGTTGAAGATTTCTCGAATTCTCCCATAAATTACAAAATTCACAAAACCATTCGTACTCCTTTGATCGAATGGCATAAAAATCTATCATCAAAACCACTGCCAATGGATCTCCTTCAGGATCCAAAGATAACAGTAACTTGCAAAGTTCTAAACTAGTTCTATTATGAAAAGATTAACAAAATATGAATCAATAAAATCAGCATAAGTGAAGTAAAGTAGGAAAAGTAATGATATACCTATAACAAGCTCTGCCACCAACTAAAACTAGATGTTTAAACAATGCTATAAATAAGGCACGATTTTGCTGTTTTCTATAATCCAATCTACAATTAGCAGTAGTCATATTAAACAGTGGATGGAAAGCATATTCTAGATAAAATATTGCTCTTTCTATGAGTCTTGCTGCCATTGCCAAATCTTCACTTAATTTACATAGTTCAGCTGATTGTAAGAGAGCATCAACATTGTAAGGATGCTCATTTACAATACTCTAAAAAAATTTTTTTAAAGTTGAATTATTTAAAACTTAAACAATGTAATTTTTGTTATGAACTTACAATTATGTTTTCTGGATTAAGACTTTCAACCGCATTAATAAATTTTTGTTGCACCTGACGATATGAAGTGCTGTGTTCGTATACAAAATATTGCACCCCTTTTTCATTCATAGTTCTATCTATTGTCATAGAAATACCAGATTTTGAAGTAGGTAACATATTTTCACGTACTGATACCAACCACGTCTTTTTTAAATGTCCAGTTCGACCTCTATTTCTTGGCTTGCTGCATAAGTATAAGAAATTATTATTTTTGTTTAAATTTGTAGCAGAAATTAATTACCAACTCACGTTTGTTCAGCTTGGATAGTTTTGCTACCAAATATCCTTTTCAGTTCGTTATAAGCGTTTAGATGCTTATGCTGTACAATTAGTGTCTGTTCCTTTGATTTAGCTATAAGGGACAATTGTGGATCGTCTGATGATCCAAGACTAGTACTTGGTACTGGCTCACCTAATAGTTTATTAATTTGCCGGACTGTTCGATCAATTTCATCTAAATTATCTTGGCTTTTATTGCTTTGATCATCTGAGATTTCTTCTTGAGTATCTTTCTGCTTATGAGCTTTTCTATGTCTTTTACGTTTTTTCTTATTTTTGGATTTATTATCATTAATTTCTTCCTCACCTTCTTCAGTTTCATCTTCTTGAATGCTTTCAGCCTCATTATCGGAAGATTGGTTTAACTATATCATGGCGATTGCAGATTAGTAAAATATCAGGCATACATAAATGATTAATAAATATGAACTCACAAGGTCAAAAACATTAAATTGCTTTTTTTTGCTTCCTCCAACATGGACATCATTCGATTCTGGCTCTGATTCTTCATTATTCTCCTCCAGAACAATATCATTACCATAAACTTTTTTTAAATACCTTGTAGACATTTTATAAACATCTGTCTCGATTAGTGTTCATTGGCTAATATTTTTTATCTAGAGAAAATATAAATAAATTTCATAGAATAAGTATAATGTGTATATGAAAAGACAATAAATTCTATTCTACTAATCGTACAAAAGTTCAAGCAGCAACAGCAGATTTTGAGGATTCCGTGAAAACTAAGTAGCAGATTGATCATATGTGCAGTCGATGTTCAGCAGTATAGTGCGTAAAACTGTATAGTTAAATATATAACCCGCTACAGTCTGGCTGTCAGGCTGTGTCGACACCTCGCACCGTATTCCGGTAGCACTTATTCGGGCGCGAGGTTTGAATATTGTTGAATTAACTCTAAATAAATAAAAAGATAAATGAAAGTGAATTTATATTGAAGACTCTCGTCTGAAACAGACACCTTCTCTCTGCATTTAATCCGAGCTTGAGACCGGTAACGGC